>JAJJID010000345.1:0-42949 GCA_022204955.1 Macrophomina pseudophaseolina | reverse complement strand
CTGAAGCTTCATATGGATCATGGTTCGCTGATACGAGTTTGCAACAGTCTGGGATGTTCTTGCAAGCTTGGGCCTGCTGAACAAGCATGCCGTGCGTAGCCCCGACCCCCACCGTCATCAATCAGCCCCGCGAACGCCTAAGGTGCATGAGGATATTATCCGCTGATGGATTCGGCATATACAGAAGCTGCTCTTCCTTGGTCTCGACAATGCCGGCAAGACCACCCTCCTGCACATGTTGAAGGTACGTCTGTCCCAAATATCGGACCGCATGTGGCCACGCCGGGACTGCGATACTGACGATGCTTCCCTTCACAGAACGATCGCGTGTATGTATTCAGCCGTGTCTACTAGATAATTTCTGTCCGAGGCTCAGAACTAACCGCTGCCAACAGTGCCATTCTCCAGCCCACTCTTCACCCCAGTACGTCCCCAACTCCTTCCCGATGATGCGGACTCTGTGAGCCAACAACTGAAAATCGTACAGCTTCTGAGGAGCTCAGCATCGGCTCCTGCCGCTTCACTACTTTCGATCTCGGTGGTATGTTATCTCCGCTCCCCCGCGCCTCCCGCAGGCATCCTCGGTCGCCGTCCCTGCAGATACCATGACTAGTCCTCGCCCGAAAAGAAGCCATTACTAAGCATTCGCAATTGCGTTCTTCCAACAACAGGTCACCAGCAGGCGCGTCGTCTCTGGAAGGACTACTTCCCGGAAGTGTCGGGCATCGTCTTCCTCGTCGACGCCAAGGACCCGGAGCGCTTCGCCGAATCCAAGGCCGAGCTAGACGCGCTGCTGGCTATGGAGGAACTGCAGAAGACACCCTTCCTCATCCTGGGCAACAAGATTGACCACCCCAACGCCGTGTCCGAGGACCAGCTGAGGCACGAGCTCGGCCTGTACCAGACTACGGGCAAGGGCAAGGTTCCGCTCGAGGGCATCCGCCCCATTGAGGTTTTCATGTGCTCCGTCGTCATGAGGCAAGGCTACGGCGAGGGTATCCGCTGGCTGTAAGTGTTCTTGTGGATTTGTAATGAGGCCCCTTGCTGGTGGAGATGCTTATGACCTTGCAGCTCCCAGTACGTCTAAGCTTTCGAGTGATACTGTCACGTATCGCGTCGCCGACCCTACCGATGGATAGTAAAAGAGGCGGCGCGTGAGTTTTCGAATATAATGACAATAAGCCTGGCGAAAGGAAATTAGGGACTCTCTGTGATAGTCAATCACAAACTCAACGTTGCAGAAGTGCCGATAATGCATTAAGAGCGAATGGGACGAACGAGGGAAGGTGAATGGGAATCCAGGAGGTCAACATTGAAGGGTATTGGCTGGGAGACGGATGTAGTGGAGGTACTTGGATTCCTCAACGACGGATGGGATTAGGAGTAGGGCTTTCTTTTTCCTCTTACGACAAGCAGCATGTCTTTTGCTGAAGGGAAAAGGGCGAAAGCATCACGAGTGCTGCAAATTAGATTTTTGCAAATGGGTCTATTCATACACAACTTTTTTTCCTATATCAAGATCCTCTCACTTCTTTTATTTGTTTCTTTTCCAAGCTGCATAAAAAGAGTTCTAATATTTCTAAGACAGCATGCCTCCGTTTTCTATCGCCTTGGTTTGAAATTGTCGCGGCTTTGTAGGGCTAGACACTAACCGCCCTTTATTCGCTCACTGTAGTATGGAACTAGGTCCTGCCTGCTCGGTGGGCGCCCACGTACTATCTGCTACGCTGATGATGAAATTTTTGTCTCGCAGTCCTGTGCTCCTTTGTCCGTGGCTTGTGCACGCCCGTGATGGAACTGACCCTAGCAGAGAGGAACATAAATAAGTCTTGACTTTGCTGGCTTTCCAAGGGCGAATTCTCAAACAACGAACTGAGGTTCGGCGGGCGATCATGACTAGCCACTCAATTTTTCTTCTTTCGGTTGGGAAGGCAGTCGTCCTCGGCCGGAGTCTGTGATAGTGGAATGGTTGAGCATTTGCGTTGATGTTAAGCACCGGTATTCCATGCCGTTTCTGATGAGGTCTATTGATACTTGCTGAAGGTCAGTCATCTCATGGGTTGCAGAGGTCTGGTCAGTCCTGGTTGTTTTTTCACTTGCTGCCGCGGGGCGGGGACGCCGGTACAGCGGACAGTGCGCTGTCCAGTGAACAAATCTCCCGGCCCACATCCTATATGCCAAGTCCTTCTGTGGATATTGAATTTCAATGCCTGGTTTCTCTGAGGGTGTAATTTTCTACTTTTATAGCTGGACGGGGCAAGCATCCGTGGCTGTGGCATGTGTTACTTGCCTCTCCGTACACGCAGGTGCTGTTATGATGACTCGAGCGGCACAGGACGCGGACATGTATTATGTGACCTGCAGGGCCCAGAAAATATTGACGCGGGGTGCTGCTTCTCACCTGGAGGAGAGGTATGTAAGTCGTAAGAGTGCGCGCTCTGAAGCTCAAGACGAGGTTACTACAGATTCACGGCTCACCTTCCAGCTACCGACCTCGTAAGTCTGTTTTTAGGATTTCTTACCAAAACCAAGTGGGACGGAAAGACTGGCCCTGGTCCCTCATTTTCTGCCAAAGATTGTTGCACCGGCATCAAAATCCAATGGCCCTTCGCGTCGATCGGGACCCCAGACTTCCTGGCGGACACCCGCTTCCTCTTTACTGAGCCTTCCACCCCCGCCCGCCGAGTCCCTTGGAAAAGTCTGCATCCGCGAATTGGAGAAGGCTGTTAATATTGCTTAGATGGCCGACCAAAGACAACCCTTCACCGGGGCCATTAACTTCTTTGCCGATGGCGCAACGACCGAGCACCATGGCTCGGGTGTCCGAATCTTCTGGCGCCCAGATGCCCTGCGGCAGCGGTACTCGAAAGCCAACCACAAGGTGCCATGGATATGGATAACAATGTATATAAAGCCTGCATCGTGGTTTCCGCTCTTGCTACGACCTATGACGAGTATAACTCGGATACGGGGTTCAACGGAATCATGTGCTTCAATGGCAAAAAAAAATAAAATAAAATAAAATGAGAATACTAATTGCTGTGGGAGATCTCGCGGGGGGCTTGGCGCCGGATGGTTTTGCTCTACGTGTGCAGCGTACTGTGGTTGCCTCCATATCTTTCGTAAACGCGACGCTACTGACAGGGTTGTGAAGTGCACCGTGCCACCCTGGACGAGCCAATAGAATGCTGGAGAACCGCTTAGTAAAGCAATTGGTCCCGGCGTCGCGTTTACGAAAGATATGGAGGCAACCACAGTATACGCGAGAGAGGCCAAGAAGTTTGAGGAGCTCGGCACCCGCGTAGTCCTGCGGTAGGTGAAGGCGCATGGGATGGGCAGCCTAGCCGTCCAGGGCAATAGTGAAGCTGGATAGGATGGCGATCGATGCCAGGCTGAGCACGCTCGAACCTGGCTAATGGCCTGACCACCAGACAAAGCGACCGCAGAAGCCGGAAAAGGCGAAGGCCTAGGAGGGACTTGAAAAGAAGCAGCATGGAAAGGGGGTTCATTGCGGCCATGGGTGGAGTCGTTAAAGGAGATCATGGTACATGGTAATGCACGCACTCGTCTGAGGGGCATCCGACGAAGTGGCAGACATCTTTTGGATCCGAACTCGATTTTAACAAGCAAGAGCCTCGAACGAGGTGGATTCGCCAACACGGAATGGAGCAGCCCCGTGGTAAGCAAACCCAGGGAATTGCTACTTAAGCTCGATTCTATTGATGCAGTCTAGTACTTGTTTTTAGAAGTGCATCAAGTCAGCGAACATGGAACTGCCGAGTCAAACCCTTACCGCCCGTTAGTAGAGTTCTCGCAACGTCTCGGGAATCAGAGCGGGGAATCAAGGGTTCAGGTATATTCAGGACCGAAGATGGACTTTGCAAATGGTGAAACCAAGGAGATTGCTCGTTTGAGCAACAAAGTGCCCACGACTCCTGCCCCTCACAAGTACTCCTATGGATACCATCAGACGTCTGTGAGCAATGGTCTGGCTAAGACCCTTACCGTAAGAGCCATATATCTTCTGATGAGTGAGACATAGCGACCGTTGTGGCATAGACTTGACTGGCGCCTGAGTCTTCAGTGGAGCCCTGCGTCTCACGCGGTGGGATTGCAGCTGGGATGATGGATTCTGGGCGAGCACGCCCAATATGCGTAAGAGCGAAGGTGGGTGGTGGAACAAGGTCCAAGACGGCAAGATAGGAGTCATACCGACCAGGGGTGAGTTTGGCAGGGAGGCCGTATCGGCGCATACACTATATAGCACGCTCGAGCTACGTCCCCTAAAGTCAATGCTTGGCCGTCCCTCTACTCCAGATTGAGGATGCATATATTAAGTAGTTAAGGCAAGCTTAGATGCCATACCACTTGTCATCCTCGCTAGAATGTTTGCAGAATTTCTGCTGCTCATACGCGGTGTTTAGCCGGAGTATTATAGAATCGTCTTCTATAATGTGAGCCAAATAGATGGCGCCTCTATGGTGATTCCTGGGTGCGGCGTTGTCAGTATCGGTTGCCGCATTTGAGCTCCAGAACTGATATACTTCTTTTTTGCCTTTCTATTTTCTCACTTATCCTTCTCTAACTTACCTTGAACTTTTCCGCTCTGTGTTATTTGTAGGATCCTTCTCCATCCCCTTGAAGTTTTCTCTCGCTATGACAAATGCTAAACATCTGGTATTGTGTCTATGTCATAGCATCGAAAGGTGCGGGAGTGTCATTGCTGTATACCCCCGAGTATGTTTATGTCAGAGCGAGAGGGGTCCAGTAACACCTCATGCCTGCTCTCAACATGCAAGAAGGCCTTGTGCTTGAAATCAATGATCAAGGCCCCCACCGGCATGGCATCATGTTGAAGGTGGTGGGATTCAACAGATCGGTACGCAGTAAGCACATAGTTTTTATGAGACGAGCTCAGTGAAGCATATAGAGATGCGGCTGAAAGATTTTTGAAATTCTTCCTCTACGGCGGGCCGCTCCGCCGGTATTCATGTTGAATCCGCTCTGGGAGTCTGAAGCTAAATACATGAATTCGCGAAGTTGATTCGGGATATCTCGATGAAGTTGTGATGAAGTCGTTGAAACATTTCTTTTGAAGACCGCCCAAGACACATGCCAAAAACGCCCTTCCGGTGAGAGCAGGTAAAGAAAAGAAAGAAGATGGATAGCCATCATGGAGCTTTGACTTATTTCGAGAGGTCATCGCCCCAGACCTGCTTGGCGATCTCAACCTCGAGGCGGATCTTGGCCCATTGCTCTTCCTCAGTGAGCTTGTTACCCTCAGCGGTGGAGGAGAAACCGCACTGGTGGCTCAGACACAGCTGGTCAAGACCGCGGGGGCACATGGCGGCGGCTTCGTTCAAGCGCTTGATGATATGCTCCTTGTCGTCCAGGGTGTTCTTCTTGGAAGACATAAGGCCGAGAACAACGACCTTGTGCTCCGGAAGGTGGCGGAGGGGAGCAAAATCACCAGAGCGGGCGTCATCATACTCGAGGAAGTAGGCGTCGACGTTGAGGTCCTTGAAAAGAACCTCGGCGACAGGCTCGTAGCCGCCGGAGGCGAACCACTGAGACTGGTAGTTGCCCCTGCAGAGATGGATGCCGATCTTCATGTCGTCGGGTTTCTTGGAGATGGCGGCGTTGATGAGCTCAGCGTACTTCTTCGGGAGAGTCTTCAAGTCCTCATTCCGGGCCTCAGCCTGCTCGCGCATCTTGGGGTCGCAGAGATAGGCGAGGTTGGTGTCGTCAAGCTGGACGAAGCGGCAGCCGGCCTTGTACAGCAGGTCAAGCTCCTCCTGGTAGACGCGGGCCAGGTCGTCGAAGAAGACATCCAGATCGGGGTAAGAGTTGATGTCAATGCCGGCACGGCCGCCCCTGAAGTGGACCATGGTGGGCGAGGGGATGGCGACCTTGGTGGTGGCGCCGACCTGCTTGTTCTTGGAAATGGCATTCTCAAGGAAGTTGAAGTCGTCGACCTGGATGGGCTTTGCGTGCTCGAGCTTGCCGGTGACGCTCAGGACGGGCGGGGCACCGTACTTGATCTGGCGGGTGACGGTGACACCGTTGAGCTGCTCAAGGAAGTCGAGGTGGAAGTAGGCGCGGCGGAACTCGCCATCAGTGATGGAGTGCAGGCCGTTCTCGACCTGCTTGGTGACCACGTCCTGGATCCACTGGTCCTCAATCTTGCGCAGCTCCTCCTTGGAAATCTTGCCCTCGGCCTGCTGCTGGCGAGCATCGAGGACGGCCTTGGGCCTCAGCCACGAACCGACATGGTCGGCCCTGTAAACACCAGTAGGAAGACCCATCTTGCGTGGAGGGAGAGAAAATTTGAGAGTGGATTGGAGGGGCGGTTCCTGGTCAAATTGGCGGATGCTTAAAACGTGCTGTGGTGACGGCCCCACCGGCGGAAGTGTGGACGGCAGTTGAGGAGGGTGAAGTACCGAGCATGCCCGGCAAAGCCACCCGCTCCTCGAATAGGAAATCGGCCGTCACGTGCCCCGGCTGCGCGTTCCTGGGTGCCCAACGCCGTTTGGATTCCCCGTGGCCAGCCAGCGCCGCGCCCTCTGCTGCTGCGTCCTGCCGCCTTCCCCTCGCACAAGCCCGCACTCCCGGGGGGGGCTGCAGGCGCAGCATTCCCCGCGCGGAGCTGGGCCTGCGTCCGCGGGCGGCAGGCGTCATTCGCCAGCCGAGGCAGCGAAGGATGAGCCGGAGTCGGGAGTCCGCGATCGCCGTAGCCAAGGCCCCGACAAACGACCCTTTTTCTCGCCTGCGTCGGCCGGCTCAACGTCGCGCGAGTCTGTGGCGAAGGAGCATGTCGCCGGCAGCACCCGGCCTTTCTGTTCCAGCGCCGAGCACGTGGGTGGGTGACGGGGAGAATGGATGGAGAACTGATGGGCAGTGGGTCTTGCGCCCATCACCTCCGCGCTCAACCGGCCGCGCGGGTCCCCCCAAAGACAACATCAACATCAACAACACTTTGACTTCTGCCAATCATCTATCGCTATTTCGTCAAGCTCTACACCCCGCCTGCCCCAACTGCCCGCCTTGCCCATGCCGCTCGCCGCTCGCGTCAGCTGACCTCGCCCCGGAGCAACACCGCCGCATCTGGTTCTGAGCAGACGTACATCACGTCATGCGCGCCTGTGTAGCCGTTGAAGGTCGTTGTGCAGCACCGTGTATATGCTAGAGCCCGTCAGCCTCTGTCCATGCTGCCTGCTGCATGTGCGCCCTTACCTCCCATTCCCCGGTAATACAGCCAGTCGCCCACCTCCACCTCTCCTGCCAAGCTGCACGTCGGGTTCACGCAGTCGAAACTGTCGCATGTGTTGCCCCAGATGCTGTACTCGCACTGCTGCGCCGACTCCAGACCCGGCTCGTCGACGATAGTAAGTCCCGCCCTCCTGAACACGTGAGGCACGTTGGGCACCTCGCTGATTGAGTTGAAGTAGTTGCCGTAGATCCCGTCGTTGATGTAGAGCATCGTCGCTTTCAGGTTGTTCGAGTCTTCCGCCAGTGGCTCTGACCTTCTCCGTGCCACCACAGCCGCTGCAGCTGTGAAGGCGCTGTTGACCATGTAGCGGCCGGGCTCCGCAATGATCCGCACCCCCGAAGGGAAATGCCTGTTCAGCGCTTGGTTCACCAGGTCGGCCGTCTCTGCGAATAGAGGCCCGCTGCTGAAACCACCGCCGATGTCGAGCGTGTGCATCAGGAAGCCCATCCGGATGGCCTGGTCAAACACCGTTCTCGCATCGCGTACAGCTCTTGTGAATGCACTCGGGTCCGAGCCGCCGCTACCCACGTGGAAGCTGACCCCGACGACTTCCAGGTCCAGCTCCTTCGCCAGCCCGAGAAGCTTCTCTGCAGCTTCTAGCCGGGCGCCGAATTTGACGCTCAGTTGAGACACCGCTGAGGGATCGCATGCCGCAATCCGGAGGTACAGCTGTGCCTCGGGAAACACGCGCTTGATCTTGTGCAGTTCGTCCGCGTTGTCGAACGTCATCTGAGTGACGCCTACGTCGCGCGCAAACTTGATCGCCGACATGACCTTGCATGTATGCGCGAAGATGATGCGCGAGGGATCGATCTCCATGTCGAGTATCCTCTGTATCTCTCCAATGGACGCGCAGTCGAACCCGGTGCCCAGTGCGGCGAGTAGCCTCAACACCTGCGGATCAGGGTTGCACTTTGTTGCTGCGGAGAGGAGACGTCAGCTTAGAGCTCTTGTACCCTGGCTATCGACGCACCGTAGAATGGCGTGACACGCCCGAGACGGCGTTTCCATTCAGCGTGGAGGCGGTAGACCTCTCCCAAATCAGCGACGAAGAACGCATCATCCTCTCCAGGCGCACAGTTTGTGCAATCAATGCTTTGGATGCGCTTGTGCATGGTCGTCTGGATGAGGTGCTCCGCCGTCACCCTGCGAGACTTGCCGTTCGGCAGTGTCTTGCGGTCGAACGGGTCGTCGAAATCAGGGGAGCAAGGTGGTGTGAGTGCAGCAGGAGCCATTGGTGGTGGAAAAACAGATGAGAGGCTCACGGCAAACACTGATTCTGGTGATGGGCTTTCTGCCGTAGCAAGAGGAAAGTGGAAAGGTGTGAGGAGCTGACGAGCGGACTCTGCTGAAATGTGGTATACCTATTTATCCTTTCCTTCGATTCCATGTGTCCGCTCCACACCCTTGGCGTCGCGACTACTGTGTTGTCAAGGGCAGTACGTGAGAGCGGCATTTCCATCCAAGGGGGCGGTGAAATCTGGAGAGACATTTTCGCCCTACGTCTCAGCCACAATCGGACTCTTGCTTTGCTATCATGCTGATCGACAGGGCCACATGCTGCAGAAGCACCAATCGCGGCCGTTGGTCCAGCACGAGCTCGAAAAACCACGCAAGTGAATTGGCGAGACGCCGAGTCCGGGAATGGAAGCATCCTCCGCGCGCATTATTTTGACGAACCCCGCTTCTCGGCTTCGACACAGCCTCGGATGGCCAGAGGCCGTGGAGAAGCGTGCAGTGGCAATGTTGTTCACTTCCGAAATAGCGGTGCCTGTGGTATTGCGTTGCCTTGTGGGAAAAAGGGCGGAGATCTGTAAGGAAGAATAAGCTTTGAGGCTCCTGCGGATCACCCGCAGTAGTGCGGCCGCCGAGTGCTGCCCGGAGGTGGACAGGTCCGATGTTATTCACGCCATCTAGACTCTGGGCCCAAAATCGCTCACGCTAGACCGCCGGAACACCAGAATCTCCAACCACCGCCGATTGTCGCACCGCACCGTCTCGACCCTGCGCAGGCTGATCTACAAGACTGAAGTACGAGGGATCTACGGCCCATTCAACCGTCCAGTGGACGTTTCCAAAAGTGACGTATTTCACCGTTGCCAATCCCAGACAAGCTTTCGTAGATTGCGTGTGCCGAGGCGTCGCTACAAACCTGCAGGACTGGTGCAATATTCTGCACTCTCTCGACAAGACTACATCTGGAATCGTGTACCAGAAGCTTCTCCGGCGCCGGTCAGGCTAGGGAAGCATCTCCTGTTCCATTTGCGGACGTACGGCTTCACACCATCTGGCCCAGCAGTGCAGGATGCCTGGATGATCGAAACAACGGAGGGCACGCAAAGCCTCTGCTCACATGCTTTGCCACCTCTCAGAACACCCAGTCTTCTTGACCGGTCCTTCTCTGACCATGGAGGGGCTGTCCCGTTCCGTACCACTGCGCTTGCGGCACCCAGGAGAAAGCACACCACCGAGGATTGTCTCCGTATCTTTGGACAAATTATCAACTTATTGACGACATGATTATGAAGTTGCTTCAGATTGTTAGCAGACGCTTCAGCATGCAGTTCCGAAGTTCTCGGGTGCTGCCCTTCCGGCTGAGGGTGCTCTGCCCAGGGTCTCTCCTGGACATCCCCCGGACATCCTCCTTTTGTTCCCATATTTGCAGTCCCACCACTCTCTGCAGCTACTGGATGAAGTCAGTGTCGTCAGTCTCTGTTGAACAATGGAAAAGAGCGATCGACCAAACGCGACTGCTTCGCCGGCGCTAGGCGAAATCTTTGGGTAGCATGGTCTTGTGCTTAGCCCTGATCCATACCTCCGTTGGCATGAGCATAGCCACCACCACCATCGCAACTGGCGCTGGAAGAGGAATGCTACGACACTGCTTTGATAATATTTCTCGAGATGTTCATGTTAGTGACGATCCTCCCGAAATTCTCTGCTTGGCTGCTTATGCGTGGTTTTGTCTGACCTCGTCGCTCTTCCAGCAAGCAGGTCCGTGATGAGCACAGTAGGAGTAAGTAAAAATCCCTCAGCATGACGACAACAACAACAATTCCCTCCAGCTCGGCAAACTTCCACATCGATTCAAAATCGCTCATACTCATCTCTGCGTCGCAGGCAGTGGTATCGTATCAAGCGCGCCACGAGTACGGCTTTGAGCACAACAAGACCCTCGGCTACTTCGTCCTCACCTCCATGTCCGTCGTTTTCTCCCTCACCTTTGCAGCAGGAAACCTGATTTTTGCTCCATCAACGATAGTTATCTCCTCGGCGAAGGCTTCGGCGGCGTCTTCCTGCCCCCCGTCTCCGAATCCTTCGGCCGCAAACCCCTCTATGCCACCGCCGCCCTGCTCAACTGTGTCTCCTGCATCCTCGTCCCCGCCGTGCCACCACAGACCGTGGGATCCCTCGCTCCCGTCATAGTCGCGCGCAGCGCGGCCGGTGTCGTCCGGTCAGTGCCCGCGACGGTGGCCCCAGGCAGCCTGGAGGATATGCTTGAGTCAGGGGGGCGCATCTGGGCGGTCGCGGCTTGGACAACGGCGTCAAATGTGGGCGTACTGGTAGGGCCGATTTACGGCAGCTATGTTGCTACGTATGCGGGTTGGTGAGTGGTTTGTGTTTCCTTTGCTGTCGAGTGGCTTTGGCGAAAGAAGCTGGTCTCGCGCTCGCATCTTCTTCTACGCCTACAATGTTTTCTTGTTTTGCTGTTGGGATTCCTCTCTACCCGACAAAAACTCTGTGGGCGGAGGCATTATGCTTCACTGGTGAGTAGACGGCATGCCCCTTTGGCCAGTTTTAGCACTTCCGAACTTTAATGCCTCTTCTTGCGAGCCATGAAGGAATGCTCTGCTTGCCCATCAGCTTCGGTGCAGAGTGCTAGATCCGGTCCTGTTTTCAACGTCGACCGAAGCCCATCCAGTCCACATGAGGCTGAGACAGTGTAAATTGCACCCGCTCCTTGGGCAGCCTATTTCAAGTCATATTGTCGCCGTATGTCTTGATCAATGGGAGTTGCACTCGAAGCCCATCAAAACAACGTATATGGCCAGGGGTATTAAAGATACACTTGTCCTAGGCGAGTCTCTCGTGTCCTTGGTCGAGGTGGAGCGTTCGATATCTTTTCTGCCCTTCTTTCGTTGTTAAGATTACACATTATCTCCATCTTCTGAAGGGGTGGCTTTCTACTACTAACCTACAAACTAACAGTATACCAGGCGTTGGGTCTTCTGGATTGCCAGTATCATTATGTTCGCCTCCTTCGCCCTCACTCTTCTCCTGCGGGAGAGCCGCTCTACCATCCTTCTACAGCGGCAGCTTGAACCTCGTCCTCCCCCTCACAAGGCACTAGCTATTCAAGCATACCCCTTCGGATCCAAAATCCGGACACTATTCCTTCCTTACGTGCGTTCCTGACAGACATGCTCTTTCAGCCTCTCCGCCGCCTCCTCACCGAGCCAATCGTCATCCTCTGCTCAGCACTCAATGCCATCACCTTCGCAATGATTGTAAGTAACCTCACGAGGACGACCAACACTCGCTGGTTTTAAATCTAACCCCACAGTACGGCCTTACCGAGGGCCTCACAGTCATCTACTCTGACCCATCCTACCACCTCCCCAATCCGCAAACAACCTCCTCGCTCGCCTTCCTCCTCTCATCCTCGGCCTCGCTCTCGTGCCTCCCCCCTTCAGCCTCGGCCTCTTTGCCCTGACCATCCCGCCCCCTCAATCCGCGCCCCTCCCTGCTGCTCTCCCTCGCCGCACTCGTCCCGGCCGGCCTCGCCCTCAACGAACCTCGACACCGTGTGCTGTGCGCCTACATGGCCGACGCGTGCGCTGCTTACGCCTCGTCCGCGTTCGCGGCGCTCAGCCTGCTGCGCGGGGTCTTGGCGGCGGCGTTCCCGCATTTCGCGGGGGCGATGTTCGAGCAGTGCGGCGGGAGTAGTGCGGCGGGCGTGCTGGCGGGCGTGGCGGCGGTGGGGGGGCGACCGGGCCGTGGGGCTTGAGGAGGTGGGGAGGGGCGTTGAGGGGGAAGAGTGGGTTTGCTAGGTGGGCGGCTGGGGATGAGGAGGAGGGGTTGAGGGGATGCTGTTGTGGTTGTGGAGGGTGCGGGCGGAAGGGACGTTGATGGTTAGGTGGGGTGTGGGAAGCGTATCTGATGATGATCGGGGTAGTGGTGGTGGTGGTGGTGTTTTTTTTGCATCCGCACAGAGAGCGGGTGCCTCAGGAATGTACGCCCGCGAATGGCGTGGATGATGATGACGAAAGCAAAGAGAAAAACCAAAAAAGCTCATATCGGGAACTGACGGCAGCTGGCAAGGATCGGCTTTTGGTCTCTTCCTCACTGGGACGTGGACGTTGCAAGCCACGTTCTTGGCCAGAAAGTATGTTTTTCTCCCTTAGCTCCCTGCGAACTGCCGTCGAACTGGGGTCGGCACTTGTGAAGGAAGATGGAAAAGTATATTTGATCGCTACCATTTAATTACTTAGGGGATGAGAGGCCGGAGATCACGAAAAGGGAGCTTATGGAGGTGGCCCACATGTAGGGCTTAGGGCTCAGATCCCTGGTAATAGTGGACCTCTCGGCTGCAGGGGTTCGATGCAGACAGTTCGTGAAGCAGAAAAGTCAAAAAGTTCCAAGCCTGCCTTCCTCTGCCTGGTGGAGATCGAAGCGCGTCCTATTAGCGTTGCTGGTCGGATGGGTGCGGTAGGCACCGTCAATGATCTCTTCTTGTTTTTTTGCTGCGCTACTCCTTCGCAGGCAGATGTTGCCGACCATGAAGCCATAAATCCTGATGGTAGCATGATTCGTACTTTCGAATAGTTTGCGCGCTCTCTTGTGACGTGTGCCTGGTAGATTTATCTTTTGCTCACGAGCTTTACCGTTATCCCTCGCTATCGGTAAGCCCCTGTTAGCCGGGAAGATACGGCGTGAGGTCTCTTCAGCAAAACTTTCGATGGATATGGCCTTGAGAGTTCTTGCTGGTCACTTCCCCACTTTATGCGTAGTGGTTTGGTAGAAGGGAAAGCCCCGCTGCTTTGGATCCGAAAGCGTACAGTTTCCGCATGAAGGATATGCAGTCCGCGAAAAGGCCTGAATAGGCTGGTGGCTCCACTGGTGGGTGTTGGTGGCAAACGCTCGACTCGGAGAAAACTTCTAGATTTTGTTTCGTGAAGTGAAGATAGCCGCAGCGGTGGAAAGCGGTCTTGCCATCGCGAGGTTCCCCGGCCGACCAGAGCAGAGGGGTAGATAGTGGAATAACCACTCTTAGCTATGGGCAATCACTGGCAGTTTTCAGTCGAGTGCTGAGGATGTCAACTGAGAGAGGCTTAGTTCTTTGGTTAATTTGCCCATCAGTCGAGGGAGAACGATGGTCAAGAGGTGCGAGAAGGATTAATGAGTGTTGTCAAACGTCGTTTCGTCCCAGCGTACGGGTTGTAGACACAGTTCTCCAAATTTGACTGGTGACCTGAAAGGTAAGAAGCCGCCGACAATGCAGGAAAAGCATGTGAATCTTGGGCTGACGATTGGTTGGTGTGAATGTGGACTTAGCATAGGCTACGCAGCGCTTGTGAAATGACCCGTCTCGAGTTGTCTTCTGATAGCTCGCTACCCATCAAGTTTTAGCCGGCAAAGTATGGAGGCCGCCTCCACGGGCTCGTTCGGGGTGGGAAATGAGGCGAGCATGTGAAGGGTTGTGGGTGTCCACACGTGTGGCAGCGCCAATTGCCGCATGGAAGGTGCAAGCGCCAGGCACTCGTCAGCACTCAGGCATCGCTCGGTAGGTACCTCTCCCGCGGGCTTCCGGGATGAGCAACCAGGACCGCATGGCTCGAGCAAAACAAGAGCCCCCATTCATTTCGCGGAGCCTCTTCCGCGCCGTTGCTCTTCCGCCCCTGGCACTGCGTTCCACCATCTTACGCGGATTACTTCTTTGTTCCGTATCCGTCTCCGGCATGAAGGGAGTGGAGTAGTGCCGCCGCCGCCCCAAGGCGCACCACTCCTCTACATTCTCCATTTTCCGGACTGCGGGGTTTCCCCTGGCCGGCTGATATTTTGATACGCAAAGATACGTAGGTATTTACCGCAGGGAGAGACAAAGTGCCGCATCAGGGTCCTTGCTTCGTTCTCTCTGCGCAGGTAATTGTTTTCATGGAAGAGAGGAGGAGCTTGACGCATTGACTGTCTATCACAGGAACAGGCGCATGCATGAACGATGATTCGACTCGGTTAGGGGTTTTGGGATAAAACAATGTCGAAAGCAATACGAAAAGCCCGTACATATGTATTTCCGTGAAAGAATTGAAGCATAAATCCAGACGTGGATGTGACCAACCCCACTAAGCGCTTGTAACCGGGCCAGAAACGCGTAGACTGTCAATAGATGTTTGCGCTTCCCGTTGCAATACCTCTGGCAATAACATTGAAGATTGATCCCAAAGTGCTCACATATGCGGCAGTCAACAGCGCCAGTTACGTCAGGTCGCTCCGGGATCTGCCAAGGCAGGAAGCGGCTAAAGCGTTTTTTTGGATTGACGTCTTCGGGGCCTGTGCTTGCGAGGAGCCGCAGGGCGGAGCATGGAAAGTCTATCCGGAAAGGGAGGCCCCGTCTCGACCCGAACGATGAGGCAACGGTTCCGCAGCGTTGATCGTCGAGCTCCCGTCTGAGTCACATTCGCGGACAGAATAGGGTGTGTGGCCGCGGGAAACAGCACCCTCGAAGCAAGAAGTGACTACAAGGGTGTGAGCGAAGGAGAGGCGGATGGAGGTGAAGAGAGAGAGAAAAAAAGAAAAGAGGAGCTGTCCCCATACGCATGCAGCTTTTTTTTTGGGGGGGGGGGGCGGTTTCCTCACCAAGAGCCGCCTCTGGCCTGGGATGGCCCTCCCTCCAAAAGATCGACCTTGGATTTCGGCAGCCAAAGAAGACGCAGGCGCTAACCCCGACGTCAACTCCTACCCCCGCAGCCGGCGGCTGGGCCAGCGGGCGCAAGCAAACAAGCAGGCGTCGCGCTAGAGAACAAGAAGCATGCACGACAGAGAGAAAGCAACGGCGCAACCACACCCTACTCGGCCGGCAGCCTGCAACTCGAACCACACACAGAAGGAGAATCGTGCGCGCTAGTCAATCCTCGCCCGCCCAGCCGCCCGCCTTTTTTTGCAGAGGTAGGAGGGAGAGAGAAAAACCATACCACCACCACGTGCTTCAAGGTGCTTCCCCGGCTTTACTCCACAGGGTACCCCACCCACAGCTGGTCTTGTGGAGTGGACAATATCCCGCTGAGCAAGAAACTTCGCCAACCAGATGCCGGAGCGCTCAACTCAGCAGCGCCGAGCCAGGCGCGCCGTCCAGCGGCCCTGCTGCATGTGTTGGTCCACCCCACGGTAAGAATCCGGAGACGATACGGCTCGCGTGGACGAGTCTTCACGGTAGGCCTCCCTTTTTTTTTTTTTTTTGTCACACCGGCCATTGATGGACGGTTATCTCGGGACGCGCAAGGGAATACGAAATTCGCGCAGCGGGCGATCGCGAGCGGACCGGTGGGATGATCGCTGGTGGTGAGAACGATACCGTGTGCTGGGGCTGAGAGAGAGAGGGGGGCGCTGACCGGTCATCCGTATGCTGTCCTACCGGGGTACGGCGAGAAAGGCTACTGCCACTGCCAGCAAAAAAGCACCTCACGCGCCGGCCTTCCGTGGCCTGAAGCAGGGAAAAGCATCAAGCGAAGCAGGACAGAAGCTAGGTGCGGCTGTTCAGTCTGTCGTGCTACGCCTGCCACTGGTTGTTGGCGCACACTATTGGTTTTCTGGCAGCCAGCCGCCATCAGCCAAACCAGAGAGAGGCAGCCGCAGAAGAATAGCCGCACACGTACAGCCCGCCATCTCAGCAGCCCGAACTAAGAGAAATCTTACCCGCTGTAAGTCCAATTGCAAGGGCGGGCTTCGTTCTGTCTGTCCTGCACTGCAATTTCCCGCGCCATCAAGGTTCCATTGCCCAAGAGCAAGCGCAGTGCTAGCAGTGGCCGGGACGTCACTCTCTTAGTGTACCAGCCGCCGAAATAAGAAAAACGCCGGTGGTGGAACAGCCGAGAACCGCAGCAAAACTCCTGGGACAAAGGTCGCGTACTGCGTATTTAGAGCAAGACACACTTTCTCGTTCCCGTCACGCAGGGCTGCGGCTCAAGGCGAGAGCGGAATGTATGCTGGCGTCAATCCGAAAGGACTGTGGGAATGACGAGAGACCCCGGAACCGGGATACGGCGTCTTTCAGGCGCGCATCATAAGACAACCTCTGCAGGCGGGGGTTCTGCTCCCATATCTGCAGCAGACGGCCCGAACTGCAAGATGAAGCGGGAGACGCTTAGGTCGACGGAGATAGACCAGAGGGGCTGAGTGAACTCTGAGTGAGTCGATAGGAGAGGGGCATCGGGCGATAGAGCAGAATAGCCAGATGTTGCAATATCGCTTAATGCATTATGTCGAGGGAGGAGAGAGCATGGATGAGACGGCGGCCTTGACACCGTACACACCTTCTCTCTAGCCCACAGCCGCACCGGACGATGCTCCGGTGGAACGAGACCTAGATACAGGCGAATAATAGACGGGGAGCCTGCCCTTGGCGCAGCCCATCCTGTAATTGCCGCCGATCCGAGATATGGGGAAGGCAACCGCATACCCAGCAATAAGCGTTGGAGCCAAGAGCGTGTCTGTACATGAGTAGTTTAGCAAGCCTAGGAAGTAATGCGAGAGGGGAGGCGGGATGATGAGGAGAATGTGGAGGAAAACAAAGACCGCGGGAGCGGCTCCGCATCCCGCGCCAACCGCAGCAGCAAACCACCATTGAACAGCTGCAGCCGTGAGGTGGGCCATTTTGGCTTTCTTCTTCCTTTTCGTCGCCTGCCATTTCCGAGCAATTTAGCTTAACCCCATCCGCTGTTGTTTGTCGCCCGACCTGCCCCACCCACAAACACACACACACACAACAACCCACCTACCCACCCCCGGCCGCCCCAAGTCATCCCTCCCGATCCGTCCCCTACCTGACTCCGGCCTCCCTCCTTCCGAATCGTCGGCCGTCTCGCGCTCCCGAACAACCCCCCCCCACACATCCTCCCACACAGCATCTGAAACGTATGCAATGCATGGAGGGTGGGAAGAGAACGCTTTCTTCGAGTGCTGGGCTGGAAGAGAACGTGCCTGGGTTCTTTCTGTTATCTACGCGCATGCGTGCTACTCGCTGAAACGACCCACCCACTGCACGTCCGCCCTGTTTTACTCTCTTGTCAACTGATTGATGAATTGGACTGGGACCACATGCTGCTAGCTGGCGAGTTCGAGTCAGCTCTCTCACTTCTCATAATAGAAACGCAAGCAGCAGCGGCTGCTGCTGCTGCTGCTGCTGCTGCTGACAACTCAAAAGGCCAATAATGTGCTTACAGCCCGTGCGTGTACGCCCGAGAGAGGGCGGCTTGATGGGAACGAGCTAATATGGGAACAGCATGGCTGCTGCCGTGCTTACCATCTCAGCTTATCCCCGGGGCCGAGCGATCGACGCTCCTCCAGCCAAAAAAAAAATAATAAACAAGAAAAGCGAGGTATGATAGGCAAAAAGCAGCAGCGCAAGACGAGCAGGAAAGGAAACGAGCAAAAAAAAAGTTCCTGGCCCAGAGCTAATGGTGGCTACCATTTGCGCCGCGATCCGCGATCCGTCTCGTTTTCCTTTCCTCGCGCGAGATACGCACATTAGTATTCCGGGTGGTCGCGCATATTCTACGTTCGTGCAACACGTGTTTTGTTTCAAGTGTGTGTAACCTGGACCAACCACGAACGACGAAAGGCCGCTGTGAGAGATGGCAGGAAGCAGCGATCATCACACTTGGAAGCTATCCAAAAAAGAAATGTGGTGTGATGCGATGAGGGGTAAAGGGTAAGAAAAATAATGGAGTGTGCCAGACACCTCGCAACGCGCAGCTGCCGCGCCAATTATCCGGGTCTGGGCCCTTCTTCGCTACTTCGCTGCCCGCAAATGACGTCTTTCCTATTCGCGAGCTTACCGAAGGCTGATGGTTGAGGTGGTACAGGATGGAAGCAGGAAAAGAAAGGAAAAAAAACGCAGGACACAGCCTCAGGAAAGCCCTAACACGTAGATCGTCGAATCATGAGGCTGAAGAGCCTCAGGGACGTGGCAACGTCTCTCTTGGCAGCTTCCCGCGTGCATGTGGCCCTCGTTTTTTTTTTTTTTTTTCGGGATTTACGCGGCTGAAGTATCAGTCTCGCCCGCTCTTTTTCGCCCTTAGCCGTGTTTATCCTGCAGTGAGACAGTTTCAAGATCGTCAGGACGGACGCAGCATGCCTGCCGCCATCACGGAATCGTCTTTCTCTGCTTGCTAAATTGCGTATTCAAGCACTATCTGACACGGGCCACCCCCGAGCACATCACAACTCCGAAAAGGCTGTGACGCAGTATGCAAAAGCCTGCATCCGATTGAAGACAAGAAAAACTACAATCTTCGTGCCCGTGGAACAAAGGCAGACAAACTGAGACGTCCTTCCTGTTTCCTCCTTGAAGAAGAAACCCGCCCGTGGATATCCGCGCTGCCTGTTGTCAAAAAGACGTCATCCCTCCCATCCCGTGCTCCTTTCTCCTCTTTTTCATCCGTGGCGCCCGTCCATCACCTATGTAGAGAAGAAAAGGGTAGTTTGCCATAACAAGAAAGAAAAAAAAAAGGTATCCTCCTGTGATCATGAACGTAGCGGCCGTAAACGAGTGGGAAACATGCAACTATACTGGTAGCGACTGAAACATGCGACACTCTTCGTCGCGGGGAATTTAAAACAGGACCCAAACACATTTTGCCTGATATCAAGATGCATGTCCGTCTTAATACTAAAAGGGAAAGGGGGTTGTGGTCGAACGTGGTATCAAACGAGAGTAAGAAGGTAAGCCTGCCCAAATCAAACGCCTTCTGCGAACGCCCACCCTCGAACAAATGGGCCAAGAGAAGTCAAACTATTATCCCTCGTAAATGTCTCGCATCGCGGGAATGGACGGGTTGCTGTCAATATCGAAGGTAACGTCCGGATGGGCGAGCAAAATATCCAAGAAGTCTTTAAACTTAAGAGCCGATCCGCCGCCTCCTCCCTCTGCCGCCTCCTTCCGGCCGTTGCGCAAGAACTTCTCTGAGCTGCGGATCGTCTTTGTCCTTGTCAACGTGGTGAACACGCACGTGGCGTTGTAGGTTGTCAGGTCGCGGATATTTATGGTCTCTCTCCGGGCAGAAGGGGCAGACGTAGCCCGGTGAATCGTGGACAAGACCGTGCCGGATCATCTCATTCTTGCGCTTGAAGCCTTTGCCGCCTTCTCCGCGTGAGCATCCTGGAACTGGGCAGTAATGTGGCCGCGCTTGGGAATGAACGTTTGCGTGAGAGCTAAATGACTGTAAGCATGTGGCTTCTATCGGGATATCTCTGATGCAAACTGACTTCAGCAAGTATTGCGTTTGGAATGGGGGGGCATTGCAGCCCGGGTAATCGCACTTGAACCCAGTACTGCCATGCGGAGGTACATGCTGAATCTGAGCCGGATTCGGATGCGTAATGCCGTCAATGCTCATCCTATGCGAATCACTCCGTGGCCTCGTCGGAGGGCTGTACGCGTCCGATCCTCGCGATCCATAGCTTTCATTGGTAGAAGTGGTGGTGAGAGACAAGGGCGGTGGGAATGCCGTTGGGTTGCTAGTGTCTGAAAGGGTAGATTGCCTGCGACCGCTGCTAAAGAGTGGATAGCTAGACTGAGGTGAAAGCTTGCTGTCAGCAGGAGTGTGGTTGTTCACAGGAGAAAGTGGATTCAGCGCCGGGAACTGGGTCGGAGGAGAGCGGGCCGCATTCCCGTTGGGCGGAATCCGGCTGACGAGAGTTGGCGACAAGGCAGGCGCCCCGGTAGATGAGATGGAAGGACGGTGCGAGAAGCTTGCCCTGTGATCGATACTCGCTCGGTGCTCGTTCTCTTGAGAGGCCTGCTCTGCTATCTCACTTAGGTGTCGGAAGGACGGTAGACTCTGATTTGGGGAGCCGGCGGAGTTGTCCCTGTTTGGCGAGGTGTGATTCTGGAGAGCCGGAAGCCTCTCGTCAGGCGATGCCTGAGAGTCCGGAATTGCAAGGTCGCGCAAGTTTGGTGAAGTTGCTGGAGAATGCTCTGGCTTTGGCGTAGGGCCATCAGCCCCAAGCTTTGGAAAATTCTCCGGCGTCGGCAGTCCGGTAACGATTTGAGTACCGACATAGTCGCTATTCTTCCGCGGCGGTTGGTCGTCCGGCTTGGACTTCGGCGAATTTCGATCCATGTCCGTGTCCTGGTCTGGCCTGATTTCTTTTATGGTCGCTACGGGGGGTGCCAGTGGGAGCTTAGTGGCAATGGGATGCCCATCGCCATTGATTCTTTTAATGGCGGCCTGGGCAATTCGGATGGTAGCCTCGTCCGTTTGCATGGGTGAGCGTGGTCTGTCGTCCTCAGAGTCGCTCGGCTCCGAGTCAGAATCAGAGTTGAGGGCCCTCTCTCCAGCGGCTCTGGCAATGTCCGGCCGGTTGGGGTCCAGGAAGCTAAGAAGGACCGTGTCGCCCTGGCTCGGCCGAGTCCGGTTATTGCGTTTCCTTCTGCGGGAAGGGTTGGTGGAACTGACAGTTTGATGAGTGACCGCTGGGGCACTGTGCTGTGGGAGAAATGGTGGAGGGGAGGGCGAGGGAGTCGACTTGAGCTTTATTGGCTGTAAGCCGGGCGATTTGGGATAAGCGTCGTCAGAATCGTAGTTGGACATTCGGCATTAAAGGAGAGGCTCATGAGCCTCCCGCAAAGCGCTCAGTGTCAGGACAAGAAGCTAAACTGAGTCGGCACCGGGGCTCGGCGAAAACTGGCTTGAGCTCAATAAAGTTAGAGGCCGGGAAAAGAGCAGTCGGAATGGTCGTGTGTCTTAGGAGACGGGATAATGTGGGAATTGCGGCCAATGGATTCTGGACGGGGCAGACCCGCGTTAGCGATAATCTCTGGTGGGACCCCAGTGGTATTATGGCTGCCTGGGCAGGCAGCCTCACGGCGGCGACGACGTCCAGCAGCGGATTGAGCAGAAATTAAGTCATCAAACAGACCGCCATGCGAGCTTCGGAGAGTATACGAGGGTAATCAAAGCGACGACAGCAGAGAGTTAAGAGTGCGGAGAGCCGCAAGTCAGGCAATAGCTCCGTGCGGGCCGCACGCTTCCAAAGAGCCTCGCCTGGCGCCGTGGAGGGTGCGCGCGGGGTGCATCGGAGAATTGGGAGCAGGAAAAAGCAGAAGAGCACGACTGCGCGAGAAGAGAGCAGAGACAGAGAGGTGGGAACGAGAAGTAGCAGCTACGTACCGCGTGCGACGGCGAGGCAGGCTGGCCGCAAGTGAGGCTCAAAGCGGGTTCGAAGCTTAAACGTCGATCGCGAGGGTGCAGGCGGGCGTTGAGCGGGATCAGAGCGCGGAGAGGCCGACGCCTGAGAGCGAGGGGCCAGCGCGGGCAGTGAGAGCTGGGGACTGGAGCCGGGGCGGTGCGGTGTTGAGGACTCGTCGGCTGAGTTGCTGGACGCGGGCAGGCGAGAGGTGTGGTCGAGGGCGTTGGCCAGGGCGGGCTGCTCCCTTGAGCGCAGGTGCGCTGGTCGAGTGGGCCGTGGGCCGTGGGCCGCCAGTGCAGGCGCAGACGCAGGCTGGCAGGCTGGCTCGGGGCTGGGCTGGGGAAACGGCGCAGCGCTGCGGTGCGCTGCTGTGCAATGCGGTGCAGCACGCGCTGGCTGGGAATGTGGAACGGAGTAGGGCGAGGCTGAGTGAGCTGTGCACGCCCGCCCGCACCTCAACCCGCGCTCAAATCAGCAGCGTCGTGCGGGAGCGCCGGTATGCAGGGTTCGAGTCAGTCCGTCGGCGGCGTGGTGTTGGCCGTGTTGTCGTGTCGCATGGGCGGCGGTCAAGCGCGGTCGAGGTGAGAGCCGCGCAGCAAGAGCCAGGCAGACGGGAGCGGAGGCTGTGCTCGCTCACCGCATGGGGCAGTCGACTCACCCTCACACAGCTGCTGCTCTCGAGCCTCGCCGCCTCGGGTTTGTGGGAATAGGCTATTGGCCGTCGCGCGGCTGATTGGCTGCGCGCTGCCTGCGCGGGATGGAGGGCGCCCAGTGGAGCAGCCTCCGCCGCCGCCCAGCTCTGGAGCCTCCTTCTATCAGATCGCGATGATAATGCCCGCGAGCAGCCCGAGGCCGCGCTGAGCTTAGCCGCCTGCTCGCGTGTGCTCCAGCAGCGACAAGTGCGGCCGCCAGCCCAGCAGCCCGAGCAGGCCCGGGGGCCCCCGCCTGCGCTTCCGTCCACGGCCGGCAATTCACGTGGCACCGACGAAACTCACCCGGATCAGCAGCGCGGCTCTCGCACGCCCACTGTCGATCCCGCGTCGAGAACAATCCATTCCCCTCCTGCCTGCCTCAGCCCGTCGGGGGCCCCCAGCCCCGTCACGACTTTCCGCCCCCGACGTCAAGCTTCTGCCTGACCTGGCCCTCCTTTCAGGGCCCGACGAGCTTATCATCTGCAGCCAGCCGATCGCCGCTACGCGCCTCAATCCGGCAATATCATACAGATTCATTCTACCTCTACATGCCTGTGTGCGCGAGCTCTATGCGAGAACTCTATCCCCCAAACAAACCAGAAATCAGGAAACGCTGATGTGCGGCGACGCCCGTTAACGCCGCAACGTGACTAACCGCCCAGGAACCGACACTTGGCGGCGCTATGCATTACCCTTCACAAGACTCCTCTCCTCCTGTGCCACTCCTCCTATGACGACGAGCCGCCGCCGACAACCTTACCGCCAAATCCAGGGAACCCCTCCCACTTCGATCCCGCAGGGAGCTTGGGACGGCCGAAGTTCTCGTCGAGGTCCAGGATGATCTTCAGTGCGTTGCGACTTCTGAGGTAGGGCAGCGGTGCCTTGGCTTCCTGCAAGCCAACGGCCGGCTCCACGTGGCCGGCGACGCCCTCTGCTGCATGCGAACCTGGCATTGGCAGCAGGTTCTGCAACACCTCATAACCCGCCAGCGTGAAACCGAATTGCGGACTTGACCGCATGATACGAGCGGGCCCACCCTTGAAGAACGCACGGAATCCTTCTTGCTGCCAGATGAGCTTTGCACAGTGACGCAGCGAAGTGTACGTCGCCTCGCCCTTGCGCGCCTCGACCTGCAGGCGGGTCTTGATGACGTCGGCGGGAGTCGTAAGGTAGGCAGCCGGCATGCCCGCGATGGCACCGGCAGTCAGGAGCTGAACAACGCCCAGCTTCTTCTGCGCCGACTCGCCAAAGACATCCCTCTTTAAGTGGTTGTAGGCGGGGAAGTAGATTGCGGAAAAGGGGACTACGCAAACTGTTTAGATCGTGGTGACACCACAGTAGCGGGTTCAGGAGTACTTACCGTCACGGAGCAAGCAGGCACTCGCGCCCTTGTACAGACCAAGCAGACCAAGGTTGCGTACAATCCACATAGCCGACCTTCTGGGCGCACCTTCGACAGTCTTCGCGATCTCACCCTGAACCTGCAGACGGATCTTGACGATCTCGAGGGGATTGGTGAAAATCTACCCGGTTGGTTAGCTTGAATGACCATCTTGTCTGCCTGGGAATGGCTCTAAATACCACTTGGCAAGCACCGGCCGAACCACCGGCCAGAATCTCCCAAGGCAACCAAATCTGGCCAGTCTTCTTGTCCGTAAACTTCCCTCTGACCAGGTCGTTGACCGTGAGCTTGATGGCCTTCTCCGGCGCTACACCTACAAGCTGTGGCAGCACACCAGCGTATAGACCGCGAACGCCTTCGTTCCTGATAATCTTCTTAAAGCAGTCAATGGAGTTGTTGTACAGGCGCTCTCCAGGCCGGCTACTTCTTTGGTTCTGCATACGCGTCTTGACCAGATCAATGGGGTAAACCATGAAGGCACCGAAGGCACCAGCCAAACTACCTAGGGCAAAGTGGTGGATCGATTCCAGGACATCATGCATGAACGACTTTGTCTTCGTGAAAGCCTTGGCGCCAACGTCGCTGACCAGATCCGTGCCAGTGTAGGTTTGCCATGAAGGGTCCAGGACCTTAGAGAAGTCGGCGAGGCCAAGCCTGCCGGAAGGCTCATCAAGGCCGGCGAAGTGAAAAAGAATATCGGCCTCCATAGGAGTGAAGAGGGAGAAGCGGGTAATGCGCGCGGCCTCGTTCAGGAAGTCGGAGCGGGTGATCTTTCCGTCGCTGCTCTTGTTGGCTGCGTTGCGGATGATGAGCTCCACCAAGTCCATTTCGCGAATCATGTTCTGGAAAGCGCGAACATTGGCGTAAGAAATCTTGCTGCCGGCGGAGATATTGCACAGAGTGTGCAGATTATCCAGAAGGTGGTCGGAAAGCTTGTGGCCAGCGGTATCCTGAATGATGCGCTGGAACTCTTCCGGCTCAATGTAGCCATCGCCATTCTTGTCAAAGTGCAAGAAAGCCTGCCTGACCTTCTCTCCTTGCAACCCGCGCAACATCTGAGAGAACTGCGGGTATGTCATTGTGTGGCGCTTGTTCTTGCGACCAATGTACAGCGAAGCCCATTCCGAGTTCCAATCGAAGGGCAGGGAGTCGTCGCTCTTATGTTGGTTGTACAGCTTCATGAAGTTGTCGAACCTGACGAGGCCGGTGCCCTCGACATCGAAGAGGCGGAAGGCGATTTCGTACTCGGCATCGGGCTTGGAGATGAGATTGTCGAAGTTGGTCCAGTCTTGGAGAGTGACACGGCCGGTTCTCTTGCGGTCTGCAACGTCGAAGAGGATGCCGTACTGGTCGCGCTTGATCTTGTGCTGTTGTTCCGATCAGGTTCACGCCTTTAGGAAGTCTGGACACGGGAGACGTACGTAGTCTTCGCTGGGCGGCGCGACAGCCTCAATGAACTGGTCTTTGCCCAGATAATGCTCGCCTGTAGTTTCATCCTTGATAGCATGGCGGTAGAAGGTCTGCTTGGCCTGCTCGCTGAGATTTGGCTCTTCGACAGAGCCCAGCAGGGCCTCGGTGACGTGCTCCTTGACGGAGGCCATGGTTGGGGTCGCAGGGAGCTGGCAGCGCGACAATTGGCAGTTATGGCGGTTTTGGAGTGCGGTCAGAGGGAAAACGCACGGGGCCGGTGCGTCTGGGGAACACTCAGCACGAAGTTTCTGGTGGACTTTACAGCGTGTCGCGCGTGTGCCTAGGTAAAATTAGTAGGCGCTAGTCGGATAGCTCCGGAGCCGCGGAGGAAAAGGCGCGTCGTGCGGCTCAGCTTGGCAAGAGTGGGATTGCAGGCGGGCGCTGATCAGACGCGGGCGAGCGGGCGTGTTTCTGTTGCGTGTGTTTCTGCGGCTCCCCGGCGGCGGCGGCGGCGTGGTTGACGATGCTACAGCTTTTCAGGGTGTTCGACAGTTTTTTTTTACGCCCCTGCGACTACCTAACTGATCTGGCGCAAGCCGGGCGCGCGGGTGATCTAAGATCGCAATTGCCGTTCTCGCGGGCGACCAGTGGCAGCAGTGCCAGGGTCTGCCCGCCCTGCCAGCCCAGTCCAGCCGCAAAGTGTCCTGTAGACCAGTACCTGGCGCCGAAGACTCCTCCAGCCCCTAACTAGCCTTCTGCTCAACCACAACTCGCCGTGTTTCCTGCTAGGGAAATGGCGCGCGCCGGTCCGCCTGAGCAATTGCAGGATCAAGGAGCCTCACTCCTGCGGAATTAGTTTCCCCGGAAGAGCGCACATCCACCAGGACGACGACCCTTCACGTGCGGCTCCGGTGGGTGGTACGAGCGAGCCCACATTTTCGCGCCGACAGCGGACTGCCCAATTCCCGCAGCGGTGAACGACTGAGTCGCACGGCCTTGCCCCCGGCTTCCAGAACGTCCAGCCGTCGAGAGCTTTGCCCGGCTGCATCAACACCACGATGAGGAAAACACTACCCCAGACGCGCGGGAAACGCCTCGTCATTTAAGCTTCCCGCATTCTGGGGATGCAGGTGGCGTATGCATGCCCCTGATATCATCAAAAATGGGACTATTCTTGGCCCCTTGAAGATCTCCCATCTTCAAGCGCGAGCGCGAGTCGCTTGTGCCCACACAGGCAGTCTGCAAGTTAGTCGATCTCGTGGATCTTATCCAGTCATTCTATCTTGGTGGTGTGACTGCGCGCTTGGTTTATAATATCATCCTCGTGCTCGGCCCAGCGTCATCCTTCCAGATCCCCTTTTCGGAGTCTGTATGATAAAACGACCAATGCTCCAATTCAAGTGTGGCAAACAAAGCGGTATTGGGATCGGGATTCAGTACATGGTGTCATTGTTACTCCGTCTTTCTCGCAGACCGTTTCCCAGTCCGTTCCATCTCGCAACCAAATACGTTCTTTAAGCGGTCATTTTCGTACTCAGCCCTAAGGTAGTACATTGCCTCATGCCATCACCACTTCGTACATTTTCAGCCTCCGCCCTTCTTGGAAGATCTCACATAACATACCTCCGCCCTCACCTCTCACTACTGTCGCGTAGCGCGAACTGTCTGCAAGAGGGTCTTCTGACGTTCCAACCGCATTCAATAAATTCGTTGACCTGCCTCAGTGCAAAGGTCACCTGGCGGCCTCGAACGAACCAGATCCTGGGAGCGCATTCCAAACTATGGCCTTATGGCCGCATCCCATCAAGCGATGCAGGTGGAGAGTAACTATCTGTTCTCGATATATCCTAATGAAGTTCCCCTGCGGCTTTGACATTGCACCTGGTTCATGCCAGCCGTTACATGAAAACGCGGATTCATGGGGCAACTTTTCCACTTCCATAAGATCATCATATAATACTCTCAATTATCTAAGTGTACATACACATCATTAACCTGTAAACGTTATGCCCTCTTCCTTACCCTGCCCACCCACATGTAACCAAGCATGCCCAAGGCAAAGCATACCCCAAAGTGGAGATGACTATTCGCTGTAAAAAGTCCTAGTACCAGGCAAACGAAACACAATCGCACTAGTGATTCAAGATGCCAGTCAAAACATGCTGGGCAGTCCCGAGAAGAACTGATCGCATCCGACACTTTCCTAACTCAACGGTAAAAGCCATTCCTGCGGAACCGCTCCAGAATCACGTCACCTTCTTCAATGTCCTCAGGTGTCACTACACTTGGTAAGCACAACAGGATTGGAGTGGTGGATTCCGCTACTTACTCTTCAGTCCATATGACGACTGGAATGCCGGCCTTGATCCCCACTGATTCTTGATGAACTCGTGCCTCGCCACCGGCAATCTCTTCCCTGACGGCACTGATTCCCTCGCATTGGGCGGCGCCGAGCTCCTCGGGCCAAGCGGCTGGCGCGCACTGGCCGTCGAGAACGGCCGTTGGGCTTGCAACGACGGTGACAGCGGCGAATTGCCACGCACCTGGCTGGCGGACGACGTAGCCAGGAACTGGATGCCGAGTAGTTTTACAAGATCCTCGATGGTGACATTGACGATCTTCTTTGCGAGCAGACGACGTACCAGCGCTGGATCAGTGCGCGGATTGGTGTCCTTGATGCGACTGAGGGCTTGCAAAGTCTCGGTAAAGCCGTTGACGGCCTTCAAGACGGGTTGCTGCTTGATCCACGAGTCGCAGTAGCTGGCGGAGCGCTCGTCGTCGGTAAAGACGTTATCGAGGTAGAGGCGGTCCGGCAGGCCGTCGAGGCGAAGCGTTGGCAAGCCACCCGAGTTTGGGAACCACATGATGTTGCGGTCGTTGGCATCGTAAGCGAAGCCACTGCGGTGATCAATAGCGGTGCCAGAGTGGTTGAGGCGCTTCAGCGATAGGCTGTTCGCCTTCCGCGTTGGGACGAAGAGCACCTCGCCGAAAGGCAAGCGCAGCGTCCGTCCGTCTTTGAGCCGTACAGGTAGTCTGATCGTTCCAATGCCGATGGCGACATCACCCATCTCACCGAAGCGTGAGTACATTGGATTGGGCTCTATGTCGTCGAAGATCGCATAGAGGCTGCGATTGTTGCAGATGTGGTGCCATCCTTGGGGGGCGAGCACCCAAGCGTTGGGATTGAGCGCTGGGAATTTTGCGCTCTCCTGACCATCCCCGGCCAGGGTGTCCGGTCTCGTTGGTTCGCCGCTCTCGATGTCATATGCTTCAATGTAACCGATGAACTCCTCCATGCAATGTGCCTCTAGCCAACTGCAGAGTGTCAGTGATCGCCAGAGGTGCCTTGGGAGGGTTCTCACACGAGTGGAAGAGAGGGTAGATGGGTAGGAGCGGGAGCGGTGTGTGAACCAACGAGTGCCCGGTATATCCAAGATGCAGGTTCGACAAAGCCGAGGTAGGTTGTTACAGAGCGAGAGATGATCGAGATTAAGTTGTGACACGGGAAAGGTTGGGGCTTGGACTGGCTATGCAGCTGTGGAAGTAGCGTTTGAGCAAAGCAACCACAGCCCTGACAAGACCTTCCCAAAAGGGGACTTTAATGCCCCTCACTATCAGCAGCCCACCTCACTGCACGTATTAGACTTCGTCTCCATACATGTTTCAGCACCATCGCACGGAGCTGCCGACTTTTATCTTTCTCCAAGCCATCATATGCAAGAGCCTCCAACTCCGCTTCCAGAGCCTTGACCTGCTCTTTCAAATGAACTCAAATATACTTTGCGAGCCATTATCGTTGCCTGACGAGATTCCCTGTTAAGATGCAGGGACACTTGAGGCCCCGGCATACCAGAAGTGCTCATTCCGCCTACCTCATGCGTACGACTGTCTCCAGATCCGCTTCTGCTAATAGAGTTACTTCCATGCCTAAGTGATTTCCATCCAACGGCTGACCATACACCAAGATCGCCAATATATCCAAAGCTGTAGAGGCGCTGTGATCGGCTTTCTCTTCAAACCCAAAATCCTACCAGTGTTCAAGCATTACCTGGTCACTTCATGGGACAACGCAGACCCGCCGGAGCTTTTCAAGAGCGGCCTCGAAATCCAAACTCCGCCGAAAGATTATCCTCCTGGTAACATAGTTCTTTGAAGATGTTTGTAATATATTTCGAGACTAAAGAGCGCAACATTTAGCCGTACCTGAGCAGAGACATTCACGGCGTTCTCTGATACCTGAATGAAAGCCAGAATGCGTGCAAAACGAACGGAGATACGAAGAGGGTCACTCCTCAGAATGAGTGCTGATTTCACATATATACCTGCGGAAGATCTTCGGTGGCGTAATCACCAATATCGTGGCACAATTTGCTCTGATTAAGATTGGCCTGGCGTCTACTGCAGGCAAAGTTGAAGCCTCGATGCTGCCAAAAACAAGAAAGGAAAAAGATTGGCTGAATTGTGAGTGACAGCTGCATCTTGTCAGACACAAGCAGTCGCCCGCAAATTATTCAGTTGTTAGGTCCAAGCTAGCAGAGTCAGAGACTTGAAGTGTTAGTGAGAGCTCTAGGTCTTTCATCACATTCTATTTTAATTCCCCCCAAAAGGTAACCCTACACGGCAGCAGCAGCTTGTAAACCGGAATTTCCAGACTTACCAACTCCTCTCAGCTTCCTGATCCTCTCGACCAAGCCTGGCAATACAGCGTCCGAGTGCTCAGCACTCCTGACCGCCCACCTGCCGTCGTTGTCTATCGGTACATCTTCAAAGAAGGCATCCTCACCCCTCACACCGCCAATATTCAAAATCCCAATAGGCATGCCCTGCTCTTTCGCCCTCTTCACCAACCTCCACGCTGAATAAGTCGCCAAACTGCTCCCAACCACCAACAACCTCCCCGCCTCATCCACGGCTTCCTCCGCCTTACTCTTGACCAACCCCGGTATACTCTCCCCGAACATAATAACCGCCGGCTTCAGCACCCCTGCCGTTGAGCTCTCTAACCACGCACCGTCCCCATCCACATCCACACGCCTAACCGGTCCCGCCCTCCCCGCGTTCGCTTGCGCCTTCTCCAAGCAAACCGGACAGGCCGGATACCTAAATGTCCCATAATCTACATTCGGCACATCCACATCGCCGTCCGGATTCGTCTTCAGCCCCCTGCACCGCCTCTCCTCCGGATTCTCCGTCGACAGCGCGCCACTTGCCAGCATCTCGGCTAAGAACGCCGCCCAGGCGGGGTTCAGCCTTGCGAGCTCCTCCTGGAACGCATCGCGCGGATACTCATTACTGCACGTCAAGCACACGCACGCGCGCAGATAGCCATGCAACTCGAGCGTCCGCAGCGACGGGTGCGCGGCATGGTGAAACGAGTCGACGTTCTGGGTGACGACGGAGCGGACGACGCCGAGCTCGCCGAGGGCGCGCACGGCGTGGTGCGAGGTGTTGGGCTGTGCGGCGTGCAGCGTCGTCCAGCCGAGAAAGCTGCGCGCCCAGTAGCGCTTCCGCGCGCGGTGGCTGGCGGCGAACTCGTTGTAGTAGATGGGCCGGTACGTCTTGTTGAGCGTGTATGTGCCGTTGGTGCCGCGGTAGTCGGCCAGGCCACTAGCTACGGAGATGCCGGCGCCGGTGAGAAGGACGGTGGAGCGCGCGTCGCGGCGAGGGACGGCTGCGCCGGATAGAATCGAGAGGGGAGGCGGGCGAAGATGCGGCGAGGGTGGCGCGTTGAGAAAGGCGGCGAGAGCTTGGATGGTGCCGGCCGGGTTTGAGGCGCTAGGGGGCAGGATTCGAGGCGAAGGGAGAGGGTCGGTGTAGGGGATGCGCATTAAGGGCATGGCTTGTCAATGCCATGGTCGTGGGAGGAAGGGAAGAAAGAGAAGAGACCCCTTCTGGGCGAATCAGAGAGCCACCAACACTAAGATATGCGAGACGAGTACGTCATCGATCTTTTGGATTCAAGCATATTTCGGTTATTTGTTTCACCGAGATCTGTGTGACATATTATTGTCACAACTACATGTTATCCACTAGAAGCTTGTAAAATGCGAGGATTCTGCTTGCATTTGACTTCAATCGATGAGGAATTGGAAAATACACATCGTTCACTAGCCGGTATAAGCTTGTAATGTAGACCACAATGAGACCGAAACACGAAGCTCTACTTTGTTCTCTGCTTCTAAATTAGATATTATCCCGTAGCTATGTGTGAGACGGCGTGGCCGGTATTTTCTGCCAGACTGGGTGTTCCGTGTATAGCGGAATCGTGATCAGGAATTGACCAGTCCGCCAACAGACAGCCAGTAGAGATCCGCATGTGCTTCCGCGTTATCTCGGCGTAGTGCCCATGGCCGAATTCTCTGATAAGAAAGTTTTCGCAGGCACGATTGGTCTTAGATGATCAACATCTAAAGATAACAGCAAAATCCCCTTTCACGAATATCCTCTCACTTGACTGCTTCCTGCTCAGCAGGCTTTTCTTTCGCCGCCTCAGATCCCGCTTCAGGTCCTGCTTCAACATCCATCCTCTCATCGTCCACGGAGATAGTTTCGACGTCAGTAGCGCCATCCATCTTTGACACACCGTCATCCCCTTTATTGGAGTCGCCGTTCTTCCCCATATCCATGCTACCTCCCTCTAACCTCTTGCGCAACTCTTCAATCTCCTTTCTCTGCTTCATCATCTCCTGATCCCTTTCTTCGTCTTTCTTCTTCAGCAGCTTGATGTATTCAATGGCGTTTTCCACAGTACTGGCTTTGCTGCTGCTCTGTTTTTCATCTTTCTTCTGCTGGCTATCCTCGGGACTCGCACTGTTCGCTGGCGTTCCATTGGTGTTCGCATCTTTGGGTTTGATCGTGGGGCTCGGAATAAGCGATTGCAACTCCTGTAGGGCCAAGTTTATACGGTTGCGACGTCCTTGCTCGGCAATCTTGTGCGACGTGCGCTTTGATGTCAAGTTCGTGGATAAAGCTTCCGGATAGACAACACCAGGAACATGGGTACCCTCCAAGATGTGCTGATAATTCGACTTAGACGCAAGGAGCAATGCATGAGTATCATCAGAAGTGGTTGCTAGGATGCGATTAGCGGGAAGCTGTCTGAAATTTTTTCCCAGGATACTTACCTCCTTCGGGGAGCAGAGGCTTGATGCTAGGACTAATTTTAGGGCGGAGCGCTGGACTGACCAAGGCTGAGCCGACACTGCCACGCTTCTTGCTGGCTCGTCCTGCAGGTTTCAATTCGAACTTCTTGGTACTTGTAGCTGAGCTAGGCGATGCCACAGCGCTAATGGGTGGACTGATTGTTGCCGAGGGCAAAACTGATCCAGACGGAGTGCTAAGAGGGCCAAGCTTTGGAGTCTTGCGTGCAGACAACCGCGGAGTCGACTGGTCATCGTGGACAGCTGTGTCCGATCTTGAGACGCCTGGGCGGGATACACCTGCAGTCGATGCAGCTGGCTCTGGAAGAGCAAAGTCATCGTTGATGGGTTGCGTGCTGTTTTGGGGAATGAAAGAAGGCGTGCCAGAATTGGAACTTGGCTGCGATCTATTTTGAGGGGACGGTTGCAGGCGCATAAGCGAGGCTGGCGTGGCGGGGCACATCTGCTGAGCTTCAGACATGGGCTGAGATTGCCCACCGCTGCCCATAGCCCGTATTGAGGGAGATGCCGTGACTGAGGCAGGGCGAGGTGGTGGTCCCATGAGCGCTTCTGACAAGGGTTCCGGAGATATTGATTCCGCCTCTGAGCCGTCCCGGCTTGATGGAATTCCTAGACCAGCAGAAGCGGGCCCGAAGTGTCCTCCAGAGTGTTGCGCTTGTTCCAATAGTTCGCTGACATCTTTTGGTGGAATCACCGACATGGTCCCTTTCCTTCGGTGGCTAGGGTTCTGGGCCTTTACAATCGGAGACTGTCTGACACGCGCGGATGGTCCTGATGATCTGGTGGATGTTCCACTCTTCTTGTTCCTCAGTTTTCGGACTGGTTCCTGTATTTGCTCTCCCACCATGTCCACGTCCAAGTCACTAGGCGATGTTGTCATGGATGTATCTGCGGTGTGAGGTTGAGAGAAGTAGGCTTGATGCGCGCTGCGGCTGTTCTGGGCGTCTAGCGCTGGAGAGGTTAGGGGACTGAAGTAAGCGCCTGGAACGGTGAATTCAGGCTGCACTTGGAATGATGGCTCGTGAGGGGTTACGGCTGGAGTACCCAGCGGAGTAAAGTTTGCCTTTGCTGATGTTAGTGTCTAAAGAACGTCGAAACTTTACCAAAAGATAAAGAAACAACCAAGACATACCGCATCCTCTTTGCGCAATTGGTAGCGCTGCTCGTATATTGCGCGCGATTGTGGATCGTTGGGATTCAGGTAACGCGCATGTTCACCATGCATTTCCACGCTGTTTGGCGTAGGTGGAACGAATGCGCGCGGCTGCATGGAGTGGTCTGGGGGCGCGGAGAAGTTCTGCTGCTGGTGGCCCGGTTGGTGGCTGTGGCCGTAGGCGTTTGGGAATGTGAAATCAAAAAAGTTGTTCCCGGGATCCTGCATGTTGTTCGGTGAGTGCAACGGCTGCTGTTGGTGCGAGCGGGGGCCATCGCCCTGGTGGTGCTGCGGCTGGACGACGCCGGACGAGGGCAGATGCTGGGAGTCGAGCGAGTCGGCGAGAGCAGAGAGCTGGTGGTCGGCGGACTGGGAGTGGTTGGAGTCGTAGAAGGGAATATCGAGGTCAATGTCGCCAAAGTCGAGCAGATTGTCGAAGTCCTGCTGCACGGCCATGCTGTCGAGCTGCTGCGACCACTGCGAGTGCTGGGCGGATTGAGACATGTTGGCCAGACGCGTGAAGTCGGCTGGGGAGGAGCACAAGTCGCACGAAGCACGGAACCCCCACGCGGGCTGGCTGGGGAGCGGGGTGGTTGCGTTAGAGGAACTCGAGCATCGGCAGTCGCGCAGCGCTGGAATCTGCGTGGCCGCGATAACGGCAGGCGCTGGGAGCTGGCTGGGAGCGCCGTCAGGAAATCAGCGCGCAGCCTGTGAAGCGGAGAGGTCGAGGAGAGCGGACGTAAGTAAAAAAGTGGCCCCCAGGATGCGCAAAAGACTAGCGAATTGGAGGCCGGGTGCCCGAGGCGACGGTGGGTGCTGCACGCAAGCGTGGGGCCAAAGGGCCCTTGGAGTGCTTCTCCGCCGGCGGCTTTTCCCTTTGAATTTTTACAGCCCACGGAGGAACTCGCCCGCGGGGCCTATCATGTCCGGCGCTCGGCCCTTCGAAGCTTCGATAATACGCACTTGAGTCGTGAGGTGAGCATAGAGTTGTGGGTTTGCAGCCCGCGAAAATATGAGCCGCAGCAGATGCCCGCCGTGCTTACGCCGCCACCACGCTCCGGGTGGGCTGTGATCAGCTGGGCAGCGGGCAAGGACTACTGCCACACTGCACGCGCTGATGGTGGTTGCGGGAAAAAAAAAGAAAAATGCAGTGGTGATCCACTTCTAGCCTCCGACTTCCACCGAACCGCACTGCCAAATCACCAATCTGCTGTACAGGCCGCCCGGGAACAATGACGCCGCGGCGTGCTTAGTCCCTCCATGCGACGGCTGGGCCAGAGACGGCATGCCGCGCGCCGCTGCCTCCATGCCGCGGCCAGCTGTCATTCGCTCCGTCAGACGTACATTCATGCTGCTGAAGTGTGACCCAGCCCTACGACGGCTACCAAGTCATGACGACCTCGGGAGCAAAGCATGTCTTGCCTGCGCTCTTGGCGTTGTCTATTTTTCTCCTCGCGGCCTGATTAAGAATTGGTTTGCGCTTAGTGTTGACGAATATCGTCACCTGGCCTGCAATCTCTTCGTTACTGCGCCAGGCCTCAAACCAGGGCGCAAGGAACGTACTATATGTACGTCTTCAGAGGCCGTAGATCGTTTTTCTTTTTCCTTCCAGCACCGAAAAATGTGACGCATAGGGCACTGGCAGTCTGGACATACCGTCGACGGTGATATAGAATAAATACTTCCAATAGAACTCTGCCAACGGCGCAGACCGACCCCTTCGCCTCGGGGAGTGGACTTCGTTGGCACGCAGCCGCCCTGCTCACCGTTATTCACCGGCCGCTGGAGCCCACGCGAGCTGCAGTCCGAACCAGCAATGCTCTTGCACGCTTGGGAAACCTGCTCAAATTTTTATACGAAGGTAGCGGCGGCGTAGTCATGTTGGTCAAGCCAACCCTGCGACAAGAAGTCAGCAGTCCAGCATCGGGCGGTTCTCGAGCGGCCGGCCGACCGCTAGGGATCGGCATGGCCTTGCGGGTGAAATAGCTATTAATGTGGACGATATATCGATATCGGGCAGGCGTCGCGTCCAAATTCCAGGCAGGAAAGAGATTTGCACAGGCCAGGAAAATTCAAAGGAACCGCGGCTCTGCGCGCTTTCGCCCTTTTCCGACGCGCAGCAGTTCCAAGTTGCGTTCGCTTGCGAGCCTTTCCTGCGTCGCGCGCGGCAGGCTACGCTAACACTGGCGAAGGGGAGATTAAATCCTGTCGATGAGCCCCGCAGCGCCAGCCAGTTCGCCGGACGCGTCCTCAACACCATCTGCCCGACACTGTCCCGAGGTTGGAGGAGAGCGGGAGTTGAAGAAGGTTCGAGCGCGCGAATGAGCCAGTCCCGCGGCGAGGGCTCGTCTGCCGGTCGGCTGTCCACCCAGCCGGATAAATTATCTGTTGGACGTGCATCCCGTCCTGGCTGGGGCTTGTTGCTTGGATGGGTCTTCCCCTGTCCAGGATCCCAGCAGGCGAGCTGCGGGTCTCGCTCGCACGGTCCGTCTCAAGCGGCAGGCCACCGCCCCTCGCTCGACACCAGCAAGCCTTCCACTAACCCGGGCTACTATGCTCCTAGCCTCAAGCCAGCCAAGTGCAAGCCCGCAAGGCATCGCGTCTTTTCTTCTGCATTCGGCGACCCGGGCGGTCTGCCCTGCGGGTTGGCCTGAACTCGAGAATGCGACAGCCTTTGTCGGCTGTCGTCTGCTGTTCTGCCGCGCACGGCGGCCCTGAGATAACGTGCGCCATACTTTTGAAACCTGGAATGGCGTACTCGACTGTTGCTCCCCTTGCAGCCGGTGGAAATGCGCAATTTGCTAGTCTATGCGTCACGTGAACGGCAGATGGGACGCTGCCTTCGCTGAAAACAGCAGGCCGCGATGCGCGCCACACAGCCAGCCTCATTATTTGAGTTTGGCCTTCGGGGGTTGAGAGCCGGGGCAAGGATGCCGCTGTACGGTTCACCGCCACTGCTGCCGAGTTGTCACCAAGAAAGATTGAGAAGAGGGCGAAAAAGCGTAGTGATGTGATAGTCGTTTTTGAAGTATTAGCACGAAAGACAGTGCAGACGGAGGGAAGCTGAGCTGCAGCAAAGAGAAAGGTCTTTTCATCACTTTTAAACCAGAGCCGCCGCCGCCGCCGCCGCCATTCCTCCTGCGCTACACCTGAGATAGCCAGCTGCAAAAGACTTGCCAATCCTAATATACAACCGTCTTTCGGGATACAGAGATATCGGTAAAAGTACTGGACCCTATTCGAAAGACCCAGCAGTCGGCGCCCATGCTTGGGAGTTTATTAACCGAGAAGAAGCGAAGTGCCGTGAATCGAAAAACTCTTGAAAACGCCGTCGGATAAGAAGGGAATTGGAGGGGTATGAGTTGTCTTCGTTGTCTTCGCTACATAACGATGCAGCAGCCGTTTGATTGTTGTGGCGCATACGGGTCATCACGTTTGTCGACCTGGCAGCAGTTGTTAGCCCGCGCTCTTCGTAAAACGTATGGCGGTGGTGCGAGCGCATACCGTTCCCCATCTCGATGGCACCATGAAATCCTTGGGCTCCTTATCCGTGAAGTTGATCAAGCTGGCGACCGTCAGTTAGCGAACGGCGCGACACGAACCTAAGCGACCGCGCAACTTACTCCATCGCAGCCTCCGACACAGGTATCCGGGAGCGGTTGAGATCCTCCTTCAGCCTCGTGTTCAGCTCCGTCAACCGCCTCAGCTTGAGCTCAGCCATGCTCTGCTTCTTCGACTTGCCATCGCCAACATTACGAGCCTCGTATGGGGTAGACATCATGTTCGCCGGGGTCGATGAACGGTATTAGCGCGCCAGTGGTCGTCGAGCAGCGTGAAACGGAGTCGCGAGGGTTGAGCGTCTGTGGCGGGTGAGCATTGGCATTGGGGGCGATGCAAGATGGTGCGACGTACCTGCGTGCGCAGGGTGGGCGACGAGGAGTGGCCAGCCCTCTAGCCGCGTCGTCTCGGGGCAGTCGCGGACTCGCGCGGGTCGGCGGAGGAGATGGAAGGAGCGGCGCTGGTGAGAAGGGCGAGGAGGGAGCGTGAGGGGACTGAGATGGACGGAGCCGCGGGGGCGAGCGATTGCGGGCGGGAGCGCACAATGGTTCAGTGGTTGATCGTGAGTCCCGGCTGCTGGAGCTCTTGCAAAGGAGAGGCTCGCAAGGGGAGGCCCTTCGGTCTGGTGGCCAAAGCGCGAGAACCGATCCCGACCGGGCCTAGTGCACTAGTGGAGACTACGTCCGGCCTCCGAAGATCCCTCTGCCAGCCATTATTGGCGCCCAAGGAGCTGCTGGCGACGCCCTCCACCACTCCACAACGTTATCCTAAATATCTGCTGAAGCTGACCCGACGCAGCTGGATCTCAGAAGCGATCATCACTCAGTCCGAGATCCGACGCCACCACCAGGAGTGGAGGGGAGTTCTTGTGTCAAGGCGTCTGTCTCAGCAGGGAACGCTGCGCGCTGTTGGGCTGTGCGGGAGCAAACAAGCTAGCAGCCGACCAACCCTTCAGAGTGTGTGCTCCCAACGCTGGTTCTGTTCATGAGGAGTTGAAGCGGCCTGCGATCTCGTTTTCCTGCATGTTTACGACCGCACGACTGCTCCATGTCTGTACGTGTTCTCTGCAATGTGCGGTCGCAACAATGCGCCGAACGCTTGAAACATATCTTTTCCGAACGCGGCCGCCCGTCAGCTTCGTAGGTGCTCTAATGGGGGCTGGTCCAGGTATTGCTGCTCCCGCTGCGGCGGCCGCTAGCGTTGGTGGTGCCATGGCTGGCGACCGCTTCCCGCCCGCGCAGGTGCTCTTGTGACGCATTCGAAGCGATTGTTGCGTAGACTCCAAGCTGAACCGGGGATAACTTCCAATGACTCTGCCAGAGTCCGCACGTCGAGTGCACTGGCGGGCGGGTACTACATGCAACTTACACCTTACCTACACGTATGGGCGACTGCAAAGGCACACCCCAGCACGAGCAGCTGCGATGCCCACGAGTATGCCGTTGGCTGCTGCCCACCCAGCGTCTTAGACAGGCTGCTGCGCTGCGAGCAAGGGCTGGCTGATGATTCACTCACTGCAGCCTTGCTGTGACCTGTGACTAGCTTGCAGTGCTGCTACACCTGCGCGCCGTTCGCCAAGCCCAGCCGGCCGGATTATCTCCTCGGCTCTGATGGCAGAAATCCGCCCTCACACCAAACTCCACCACACGCGCTTTTTGCCTGCAACCAAGCGACGCTCTGGCTGCTCGCGACCGGACTCCACGCAGCAAGCACCAGCCAGACGCTCATAGCTAAATAGCTTGCCCATCATGCCGCCGCCACCCCATAGCAGGCCAGAAAATGTGCTCAAGGCAAGTACTTTCTGTGCGCTTTGTGCGCCGACCTGCCTCGCGTCACCGCGCCCCATGTCCATGCGCTGGCCTCCAACCTTCACAACCGCTAACATGTCTCCCCTCTACAGCGTGCTCAGGAGCTCATCGGCGTCGGCCAGCAGCAGGCCGCGCTGGCCCTCCTCCACGAACATGTCGTCTCTAAGCGCACCCGCAACAGCCCTATCGCCTCCCTCGAGCCGATGATGATACAGTTTGTCGAGCTGGCAGTGGATCTTAGGAAGGGCAAGACGGCGAAAGATGGTCTCTACCAGTACAAGAACACTGCTCAGAATACTAACATCGGCACCATCGAGGTACGCACATGCTTTCACATAACAATGCGGGGCAAGGACTAATATTGTCGGAACAGTTGGTCTTCAAGAGGTTCATCGAGCTTGCCGAGAAGAAGGTCACCGAGGCCCAGGCCAAGGCCGACGAGGTTCAGTCCACCCTAGAGAGTGCCACCACCCAGAATATCGACGACCTGGAAGCCTCCGAGACCCCCGAGTCCATCCTGCTCTCTACCGTATCCGGTGAGCAGTCCAAGGACCGTACCGACCGGGCTATCGTCACGCCCTGGCTCAAGTTCTTGTGGGAGACTTACCGTACCGTCCTGGACATCTTCAAGAACAATGCCCGCTTGGAGGTTATGTACCAGCAGACGGCCCATCAGGCCTTCCAGTTCTGCTCCAAGTACGCCAGGAAGACCGAGTTCAGGAGGCTCTGCGAGCTTCTGAGGAACCACCTTCAAAGTGCCGCCAAGTTTTCTTCGCAAATGCACGCCATTAACCTCAGTGATCCGGATACCCTTCAGCGCCACTTGGATACCCGTTTCCAGCAGCTGAACGTTGCCGTCGAACTCGAGCTCTGGCAGGAGGCGTTCCGTAGTGTCGAAGACATTCACACTCTCCTCAGTCTTAGCAAGCGTCCCGCTAAAAACATCATGATGGCCAACTACTTCGAGAAGCTCACCCGGATTTTCCTTGTCAGCGAGAACTACCTCTTTCACGCTGCCGCCTGGAGCCGTTACTACAACCTTATGCGCGTTTCTGCTGCAGCTGTTGCTTCTGGCCAGAGCCCCAAGAAGGACAACCCGGCCGTTACTGAGTCTGATATGACCAAAGCTGCTTCTTTTGTTCTGCTTTCAGCTTTGTCCATACCTGTCATTAGCACCTCCCGCTCTCGCGGTGCCCTGGTTGACGTTGATGAGGCGAGGAAGAACAAGAACTCCCGTCTGACTAATCTGCTTGGCATGTCGACTGCTCCAACCCGTGCTTCTCTCTTCAAGGATGCTTTGAACAAGGGCCTACTTAAGAGGGCCAGACCAGAGATTAAGGACCTGTACAATATCCTCGAGGTCGACTTCCATCCTCTGTCGATTTGCCAAAAGATTTCGCCTATCCTCGCTCAGATCGGTTCGGATCCCGACATGCAGAAGTACGTCCTGCCTCTCCAGCAGGTCATTCTCACCCGTCTATTCCAGCAGCTGTCGCAGGTTTACGAGTCTGTGGACCTCAAGTTCGTCCTGAACCTCGCCCAGTTCCCCGAGCCCTTCCAGGTCAGCTCTGATACCATTGAGAAGTTCATCATGAATGGCTGCAAGAAGGGTGACCTTGCTATTCGCATTGACCATTCATCTGGTGTCCTCACTTTTGACTCGGATGTTTTCTCTTCTGCCAAGGCTCTTCATCCTGGCTCTGCTGCTGGTTCTGCTGAGACAGAGGCTGGTTCCGTCCAGCGTCTGCAGAGCACACCTGCCGAGATCGTCCGTTCCCAACTTACTCGTCTCGCTAAGTCGTTGTACATCACCTGCCAATATGTTGATCCCACCTTCAACGAAGAACGTCAGAAAGCCAAGGCTGCTGCTCAAGCTAGAGCAGCTGCTGGTGCTGAGCAAGAGCACCAGGAGGCCCTTGCCCGAAGGGAGATCATCGAGCGCAAGAAGCAGACTGCTGCAAGTGCGCTTGCACAGAAGGAAAAGGATGAGGCCACCAAACGTAGGGTTGCTCAGCAGCAGGCCGCTGCCGCCGAGGCGCAGAGGCTGGCTGAGGAAAAGAAGGCCCGCGAAATGGCACGTCTCAAGGCCGAGCAGGAGCGCGTCAAGCGTGAGGAAATCGAGAGGCAGCTCAACGAGCTCAAGACCGGCGTCAAGGGTGTTGATCTTGATCTCGACAATCTCAACATTGACGAGCTCGACTCGGGCCGCATCCGTGCCATGAAGCTTGCCGCCCTTGAGAAGGAGAAGAACGAGATTGGCGAGAAGCTGCGCATCACGGGCAAGCGCATTGACCATCTGGAACGTGCTTACCGTCGTGAGGAGGTCAAGCACCTTAGCGAGGACTACGAGGAGCAGCGCAAGAAGGATTTGGCAGCCTACGAAAAAGCCAAGGCGGATACTCTGAAGGAGGCTAAGGAGAAGCATGAGGAGGAGGTCTCTCTGAAGCATCGTCTGAGCCGTCTCGTGCCTGTCTACGAAAAGTACCGCAACCAGATCCAGGAACAGAGGAAGGCCGAGTTCGACAAACGCAGGAAGGCGGCCGAGCGGGAGCTTCAACAGAAAATGCAGGCACGTGTCAAGGAGGTTCGCGAGCGCCGGGCTCGGGAACGCCGCGAGAGAGAGGAAGAAGAGAGGAGGCGTCGGGAAGAGGAGGAGAGGATGCAGGCCGAGGAAGAGGCCCGGCAGAGAGCGGAGGAGGAGAGAAGGCAAAAGCTTCTGGAAGAGAAGCAGAAGCGGGAAGAGGAGCGCAAGTCAGTGAACCCCAACTTCATACAGAAAGCAAATGATTAACTGCCATCTAGGAGATTGGACGAAGCAGCTGCCAAGCAGCGTGCCCGCGAGGCCGAAATCGAAGCGAAGCTGCAAGCCAAGAAGGAAGGCCGCTTTGCGCCTCCGCCGGCTGTTGAAGAGCGCGCCGCAGGCGGTCCGCCTCGTCTCGCCCTCAGCGGCAACAAGCCGTCATGGCGCGAGCGCGAGGCTGCAAAGGCTGCTTCCGGTGGCGCCGCCCCTGCCCCGGAGGCCGTCCCTGCCGCAGCTGAGGCGGAACCTCCCAGGCGGAGTGGGTATGTCCCGCCTGCTCTCCGGGGAGAAGGCGGTGCTTCTTCGTGGCGCGAGCGCGAGGGCAGCGGCTCCCGTGGTCGCGAGGGCTTGTCGAGAACGGAGTCTCCTGCTGGTCCTCCCAGCGGTCGCTGGCAGCCTCCCGCTGCGCGCGGCTCCCCCTCGTCTGGCAGCCCGGCGCCTCCGTCGGGTGGTGGTTACCGGCCGCCGCACCTCCGTGGCGAGAATCGGGAGCGTGACTCTTCTGCTGATGCTCCGCCTCCCCCTCGTCCGTCTGGCGGCGCGTCCGATGGCAAGTACAGGCCCGGCGCTTTCTCTTCGCGTAGGGGTTAGATAATATGATGGAATTTCGAGGAGGGAACCCCTTTTTTCACTGGAGTGCGTGGGCTTCTTCTGTTATCCTCTTTTAAGCTAGCATGGTGGCGGTAGCACGATTTCCCTGATTCCTTTTCATGTCTGCTCTCACGGTTTGACTGCAATGAAGTTATGCCGGCCGCTCTTCTATAGCATGCACCCAAAAGGGAGGGGGAGAAGGAAAGGGCTGTGCTTGGATGCTGAGGATGGTTGTGGGGTAAGTGGTGGGGAGATTAGGAAGATGGGCGGATTTAGGGTATGACTTGGTGGGCTTTCATGGCAAGATCTTTTATGGAAGTCGTGGTGAGAATGAAAAAGATTTACTGTTTTTTTAACTTTTCCTTCCTCTTCTTGAGCTTGCTAGGAAAGGGAAAATGTACACATGTTGGTTCGGGTTGTTCTTGCAGTTTTCGTGTGGTTTTACGTGATCAGGGGCACATAGACAACAGGGGAAAAAGCTGCTCTTATCGTCGTGGGTGCTATGACGTCGTGATCTTGTTTGTGTGTGTGGGTGTGTGCGGAGTGCGCGAGGGCGTAAGGTGGGCTGTGAGGGGCCGTACAACGAAAGTCGCATGCGGCATGGAGTCCCAGAAGTCAACGTCGTAAGCGGATACAGTGATGAAACTGCGTCGCCTGTCCCTACTCCGCATTTCTCCCCTTTCGAATGTCTGTGCT
>JAJJID010000344.1:0-43017 GCA_022204955.1 Macrophomina pseudophaseolina | reverse complement strand
CTCGCACGTGGTCTAGTATTCTTCCCAAACACACGACAACCATAGCCTTCTCTTCTCACTTCCCCTCACTCATCTCTACGCCCCACCATTCCCAAACTCCACCAAAAACGGATCCTCCTTCGCACGCTGGTATGCCGGCCTCTGCAAGCTCCTGCGCGCCACCTCGATATCTGTCTTGATATCCTCGATCAAGCTCTCCTTTGACACGTAGTCCAACTCGGGCCGGATGAACCCTAGGATCACCAGGTTCAGGTGCGCGCCATAGAAGTCGGACGCGAACTCGTGCATGATGTGCACCTCGACGCTGCGCACCGTGTTCTTGTAGAAGGGGTTCCACCCGATCGACATGACCATCGGGTGCACGCTCGCGCGTCCTGCTTCTTTCTTTCCTTCCGAGGACGAGCTGCCGAAGAGCGTGCCGGCGGCGTGCTTGACTTTGTCGGTGAGCGAGGGGGCGGAGGTGGAATCTGCGCCGTTGGTGGAGGTGGCAGCGGGCGTGGCGGTGCCGGAGGGTGTGTTGGGCGTGCAGCTGAAGTTGAGGCCAGCCCAGCCGTAGTAGACGCCGGATTCGATGTCATCATGGCCGCCGACGCTGAGACCGGAGATGGGGATGTTGGCGGTGGGGATGCCGAGCTGGGTGGAGGTGAGCTCGTGTTAGATGGGTTGTGGGAAGGGATGGAGGAGGAAAGAAACGAGAGATTAGAGGTTTTTGAACAGAGTATGAAGAAGACTTAGAAATAGCAGATCGATGACATGAACAGAATAAGAATGAGAGCTAGAACTATCAGGACTACAACAAGCCGAGAAGAGGATGGCAATGATTGCATGCCGAGCATTCGGAATAGTTAGTGGTATATCGGAGACGGTCTACTCCATTGACCACAGCCTGATGGACCACAGCCTGATGGACCGCAAGTCTCCAGCTATGAGGGCGAGTAGCAGCTGGTATCCAGGTGCACACCTTCACACTACGCCACACCGGTCCATAGAAAGAGAGGGATTACGTCTCTTACGGGTTGGGCAGCACTAGCATGAGGAAGCGATTTTGGCGGGCCGGTTGAGGTCGCTTGCCGGCTAATTGTTGAGCTTAACCGTACGTGTACGTGTATGGTCCCACTTACTCCAGAGCCATCCAGAATATCAACCGCCGTAGTTGCACATATGGAAAAGTAGTGACAGATGCCTGGGAACAGTATCGCCGTGTGTTGACATCATAGAAACTGAGATGCCGATCCAGGAATGTTTTGGCCTACGAGGCGGTGACCGAAACCGACTAAGTGAAAAACAAAAACAAAGAAAAAGGGAAGATGAGACAGACGGATGGATATTATAAAGGCGAGAAAGACTTGAGAAGGATATGTGAATAGAGAAGGACTAGAGATGCCACTTACCTCTTTACTTCCGCGCCCAAAGCCCTTGATCACCTCGCCACTCAGCTTCAGCGGAAACGGAGGCTCCGGCACGTCGGGCCCAGCAATGGGGTCGCGAGGGCCACCTGATCGCATGGTCGGGGATGAAAGAAGGGCGACTGGAGCAGAACGGCTGAGAAATAACGGTTTGAGCGGTTCTCTTTGGCTCTGAGTTGAGGTTGGGTGGAGAAGGCGGTGCTTGGTAATTGGGTTTCGATTGCACGAGCGAGTTCGGCCCGGGATGATGACGATGGCGATAAGGCTGCGCTATCACCGCTTTTAGACTAGCGCGCTACAGGGGGAGAACGTTGTGGAAGCAGGCACTTTCTCTCCAACGACCACAGCAGTGCGCCGAGTCTTCTTCGGCAACCCTCTGTCAACACCTTCCCGGTCTCCGAAAAGCTACTCAGTCATTAATCATGCCGTGGTCACTACCCGAAGCAGCGTGGTATTCAAATAATCACCTATGCTTTACATTGAGCATTGCCCTTCCTCTGGGCCATCCAATTGCGCTATCAAATCATAACCATGGACAAAAAAGTATGGTTGACTATTGCCTCTTCATTGCCCAGGGTCATGGCACGATCGGCTAATTAAAAGAAAAAACAATGAATGGCGATAAGCTTTCAATATGGCACCTTTCCAGTTGTTGGGGGAAGTGCTCATCAACAGATCTAGAAGCGCTAACATAAAGAGAACATCTCATCATTGCAGAGCCTCTTCTTTCACCATCCTCAGTTCTCCTTCCTGTTCCTTTCCCGAATGACTTTCATGCTTCGTCTTTCTCCGGAATCCGCTGCTATGTACCCCATCAGACTGCTCATAGCCACCGCATGCGTGCTCGCATTCGTCTTGGGAGCCCCACAGCTGCCCTACAACGCCCTGGACATTGAAACTCCGGGCCCTGAACCAGGAAAACTGCCTATCATGAAACGCCCCCAGATTGACGAGCCCATCTGGCAGATGCCGGAATATCTTTCTGGACCGGCAGACCTCGACTCCGCCCAGCACACCACCGCACTCGCCCTGAAAAAACGGGAGGAGCCAAAAAAAGAGCCCGAGCCGTGGCAAGTTGAGTGCACGCATTCCTTCGATGTCACCCAGCGGCCTACGGACGTCCAAAAGATCATCGACCGCGCCGAAGATTTCTGCGACGACATCGGTGGCAATCCGTGGATAAAGAAGGAGGGTTCCTTCGTCTACCACCAGTGGGGTTTGCTCGATCTGAAGGTTGTTCAAACCATGAATCAGAGCTTTGAGAGGCTCAAGAGCATCGTGGATTCTGGTCGCTGGACGCTAAAGAGATATTACGGGGTGGACGCGAAACAGTGCAGGGAAGCGTTCGCCCACGCCATGGCCGCCTGCGGCCCGGACGCCAACGGCGGCGTAGTTATATATACGGACGGGCACTCGTATGAATGGGGGATCCGCGACAATCCTGCTTATTTTCCACCGAACCCGGTCCATGGCCCTGATGCGCCCGAAGTTGTGTACGTTGTTCCGACCAAGGAGTCTGAGGCGCCAGGTGATCGGGGTTCCGTGGCAAATTGACAGTCTGCGTTGACGTGACTATGGGTATGATGCACCGCCGAACCATGGCCATTGAACACTTAATCAAGTGCGGCCACCCCGCCCGTGCAAGCAACTTCGCTAAGGGAAGAAGCAGGACAAACATATACATATATACATCAGAAGAGATGGCTTTGGGGGAATCGTGGCGTAGTATCAACGTTCTCAGGACAATTGTCGCTGCCATCGGATGGTGACGCCAGCCGGAAATTGTTTCTCTATTGCCAAACTTCAGTTTGAATAATTCAGTAAAACGGCGGTGGTCATGCCATATCAGATTTCGAATATCTGACTTCTTTTTGCAATTCAGCGTAGTACGTGACAATAGGAGGATCGTGTGTGCAACACTTGCACTTGCTTTGCGTCAATGGGTCAATCAGAAGTTCGCGAATCTTGGCCGAAGAGAGCCGAAGTAGATACTGCTGATTCCGCAAGATGGATTAAACCAGCTGATCAAGCTTTAGAAGCAAGAGACAAAATGTCCAGCTCCAGGTCGACGCGGTGTATGGACGGTATTTCTCCGGGCACATTCTTGACCGCGATCGAGACCATCCGATCCTCTTCGAAAGCCTGAATCTCCATCCGCACATCCTCCACTCTTCTCCCATGTAACCACACCTCCACATCATCGACCTTTTCTCCCCAAGATCCATGCGTCGAGCACCTCGCCACCGTGCCAGGCCTGGGCGCCCTGACATTCTTAAACTCCAGCTGCTTCAGCCAGCTCGCCATGAGCGCCTCGCCCGTCAGCTTGATATACGCCTCCTTGTAGCACCAGAAGGTGTAAAAGCGGCGCAGCTTCGCATCCACGACCAGCTCCGAACTGAACTTCACCTCCTCCACCTCCCCATCCGGCCGCCTCCGCGCTGCCGTGAGGGTCTGATCGCGGCGACAGCAGCGGTCAGCGCGGCCAAGCTCAGCGGCGGTCAAAAACGTCCCGTCGAGCAGCTGCACAGCGCCATCGCCTAGGCTGTACTTCATATCCCAGCACTCCTCGGCCGAGAAGATCTCATCATACATGTCGACCCAGCCCTCGAACCCATCCCGATCAATGACCCTGTAATCATTCCGCTCGTTCACACACACGACATCGACGCCCAGTTCGGCGCCGGGCAGTGTCGAGCCGACCAGCGCGACGAGGCCCGCCTGGTGCGAGATGTTGAACGTGACGCCGGGCACGGGCGCGCCGCGCTCATCGACGCAGCACGGTTTGCCGTGCACGGGGTCGCCGGCGCGGCCGAAGCGCACGGCATGCCAGGGCGTGCCGGTCGCGCGCGACGCGAAGGCGCGCTTGAGCAGCGCGGAGCCCAGGCTCAGGCGCGCGTCTTGGATGAAGTGCTTGCGGCGCACGCCGTCGCGCTCCTCGGGGCTGATGAGGTCCAGGACGCCGGCTGCCTGTTCGCGGGGATTTGGAAGTATCAGCAAGTGCTTTTCCCTTGGTGGTTCGGTTGAGGCTTTTATGGGTTATGTGGCGGAGGTGAGACGGACAGCCTGGTCTATGCGGTCACCTGGCCAGAGAGAGCGCGTGTCGAGCAGCCAGTAGGTTATGTTTTGCGCCATGGTGAGGAGCTGGAGCCGGAGCCGGAGCGCTGAAGGAGCAGGGAGCTATAGTTCAGCGCGACGCATTGTCTCGTCGACGAGCGACGTGCTGGGACGAGAGGTGGGCGGGAATGGGGGGCCGAAGGAGTGAGATGTGTTGTGGACATCTAATCTTATCAGATCAGGTCCGGCGCATTTACGGTTGGCGTGATTGGCCGAGTTTATGCGCGCGCCGAACATCGGCGACCGCACTCTCGCGCGGACGGGTAACCTCTCCTCATCCTAAGCAACCACACAAAGGCATCATTACACCACTGCCTCATCAGCCTTCCATGAATCACGTCGAACTATAGCAGCAGCCACGGCGGCAACCACAGGCGGTCGTCGTCGTCAGCTTCAGCTTCAACTTCAACAATGTGCCGAAGACAGCCAACACGGCAAAAAACTCCCCGAATTCCCCACCAAAAGGATCCGGGCAGTTTAGAAGGTTCAATTGTGGACATCTAGTAACTATTATAGCCCCTGACAGTCTTGTCCATCTGGATGAATTATTGGAGCAAGACAAGAGACATTGAATCCACTTCACATGATTAGAACTACAAATATATCTGAATAAAAGCAATAACGAGATCCACGGCTTAGAAGCCTTTTTGTTTTGAGAGGCTAAACTCTCGCATTACCATGTTGATATAAGTATCAATTTGTAGAGGTCAGCGCCGGGCACTCCTCTCTGCTTCGGATCCAGCAGATATCTCTTCGGATCCAGCAGGTATCTCTTCGGAAAAGCAGGAATATACTTCCGTCCCTGAAAAAAAAAAGGAAACAAATACGGGAGAGACATCGTCAGTTGGCGATATTGCATGTATATCAGGTGGCGATACGGGTGCGTGCGCCACAGCACGAGAGTATGACGATGATTGACCATCTTAGCCCAGAAGGTACTGTGACCGGGCTTAAATGTGAAGACGTGTGCGGAAAGGCACTTGGCAGCGGCATAAATAAAGATACGTCTACCAGAGACGAAGCACGCCCCAATTTGTTTATCTTTACAGATTGCGAGCACCGCTTGCAGCCCGAGAAAGTTCTGCAAGAGAACTTTGAGGCCGTGCAATCCACCACAGCAGAAGCTAGTACCAGTATAATGCTGAGGCAAAGCCCCACGAGGCCAAATTCGACGCCACTGATTTTCTCTTCAATTCGCAGCAGCAGCACTAACACGGTCTCAATGTTGGCATACTCAGGTCTCACAAAACACTAGGAAGGGGAAAGCTTCTAACGGCCTTTCGCGTTCTCCGCCACCGTCACCGCACCGACAGACACTTCGCAGTAATTCCATCGTATTTTTGCTCTGTGGCGCTTCCTACCACCAAAAAGGTGGGTGAGACGTCGCCGCATACCAGGGCTGAAGAGCATCCCACGCAACCCTGCCCGTAGATGCCTCCGACGCACATGACTGGCTGCCAGCTTCACCACCATCCTTGTCTGGATCGTGTATACAAACTCTCCCTTCGCACCTCTCTCACATCTTCTTCATCAAGCTCACGCCTTTGTTCTCCTCCAATTTATCGTTTGCCCTGGGTCCTTGCTAAGGCCTCCTTGACGAGTGAAATCCCAGCGCTGCCTCATCCCCGCAGATCAGATCGACAAAACCACCACCCCCCTGCTCCGCCTTCCCTTCCAGGTAGTAGCCGCGGCAGGAAAACACACACAGCGCGCACGGACGGCACGAACTTGATCTAAATAGGAGCGTGGATCGACTCACCAGACTCCCGGGCGCGGCTCACGGCTCCCGACGGCATGGTTAAGTTGATTAACACCACGCGAGAAAAGAAAGAGAACGGCGCCTGCCGGGCCCCTTTCCGCCCGCTTGGTCGTCCTACGGGTGCTATAATTCCGGGAAAGCGTTAATTGATCTGCGCAAGCGTTCGAGTCATGAGACACAACGTCGGTCCATCACGACGATACCGCAGAGGAGGCAAAAAAAAAAAAAGGCGTGGGCCGAGGGTGCTGGTCCTAAGTGTTGCATTACTTTGGTCTCGCTGAGGACAAAGTCCTTCCCCCCAAAAGTCCCATCTCGTAGTCCATCTTTCGTTAAACCGGGCTGTCAATACAACAGCACTCGTCAATAAAATCGCGCCATCACAGAAGCCCAAAACGCATTGCCTGCCCATGCTCTCACTCCCATTCCTCACAACTTCCTTCTCGCAGCACTAGGCGTACTCGTTGCACCCGCCGCCGTCGTCGGTGAAGAAGAAGACGAGCCGCTCCCGCTCTTCTGCACGGTCGCCTGCACGACCTGCCCCGCAGAATTAAACACGATATCCACCAGGCGATTCAGCGGCGAGTACTCAAACGTCTTCTGCACCAAACCATTCGCTAACTGCTCGGCGTCGCCGACCTGAGTCATGTTCTGCAAATAGTTGCCGACAATTGAACTGGTCGTATCGCCAGCGGCGCCCACGACCTCCTGGACGATATTGCCCAGATTATCGACGAGGAAGTTGAGGGTGCTGCCGCCCTGAGTGATGCTGCCGAGCAATCCATCGACGGCGCCGACGACGGTGTCGACGATGCTGGTAACGTTGTTGATGGCGGTAATGAGGAGGGGGTTAAGGTCCAGGCTCTCGAAGACGCGGTTGACGATGTCGACCAGATGGCCGAGGCGTACGACGAGCTCAAGCTGCGCGTCGACGTCGGCAATGGTGATGTTGACCTTTTCGATGCTGACGGCTACACCCGCATTGATCTGGACGAGCTGCGCGACGTTGGCGTTGAGGTTGATGTCGGCGCGCAGATTGTCGACGTCTAGCTCGATGCGGCCCACGTGCAGCTCCGGCACGTTGAGGTACACGTCTGGAACGGTCGAGTTGCCCGCGCTGGAGCTGGAGGAGGAGGACCCGCCACTGCTGCCTGTGCTGTTGGTGCCAGGGGTGGCCGTGGGAAAGGTCGAGGATGGTGTTGCGCTGGTTATGGAGGGCCCTGCGGATGCGGCGATGCTTCCTTGCGTGGTCTGCGCCGTTGTGAGGCTGAACAGCCCCAAGGCGCCGAGAAAGAGTGTGGTTGGCTGCATTTCTTTCCTTTCGAGGTAATGAGTGCCGGGAAAGGAGGAAGAGATTGAAGCCACTAGCAGGCTTCACAATGAAAAATAGAGGCGGGCGAGAGGGAAAATGGAAGCGCGTGCTCTTTCGGAGAGAGACTCAGCGGCAGGAAAATCAAGGAAGAAAGCAATGCGCAGCGCAGAGCATAAGCGCGCAAAGAAAAGCCCGGGCCCTACTTCGAGCTTTAGGCGATCGCGATGGTCATAACCATGGTCATGCCATAGCTGCAAGGGCTGCACAGCGGAAGAGCCCCCGGTCAGGCCCTTGTCTCTTGCGCATGAAGCGTGCTTATCCCCCGCATGGCTAAAGACATGGGTGAGTTGTGGCGCATGATGGCCAACGTGAGAATTGGATTGGATGGAGATGGTATTCGAGAGCGGAGAAGACGGCCCTATGGCGTTTCAGCAGGACGTCATAGCAAGCCACGTGCAATTTCCCGTCCAAGGCATCGGGCGAACTGCGCTTTTGGAGTGCTCAATGACCGGTGAATCAAACAAACCTGGCCAATCGGGACGGCAATCATCCTCCCCCGGCTCGGCCCACCTGCTGCGATCGCCGGTTCAACGGCCTTACGTTGCCTTGTGCAGATGCTTGCGGTTAAGCATAAACACCACGCATATAGGCACCGTGCAGCCCGGCCTGCCGGACAGTGGACCGAACTGCGTCTGGGCCTTGGCGCTGTTTTATTCCCTCAGTCTTCCTGCATAACCTTTTCCTTGAAGTGTTGCCTCCTGACAGCAGACATCAGATCAACAGCGCGTGCTGCCCCGCCCTTCACTGTGGGCCTCCGCTCTCTTGCCACTCTTTTTCTGATCCGTCTTCTCCCTTTCCCACTGCAGAAAAACCATGAAGTTCATCTTTATCTCTCTCTCTTTTGCCCTCGCGGCATGGGCGCAGAACGGGTACATTGGATATTCGCTTACAGACACCGGCGACCCGGACTCAGCTGTCTACGAGACAGCCAACACGAAGGCCAACACGTCGGTCGAAATTCCACCGCCTGACGTTTTCCTAAATGCGTCCGTTCATGTCGGGGAAATCGACATTGACGTGCTGAACTTGACGGCAAAGGTCAACCTGGGAGCACAAGTGCTTTCACTCCTGGACTTCAATGCAGGTGTGGATGCATCAATCGACCGAGTCTCGCTCACCATCCAAAACGTTACGGCCAAGGTGCTACTGGAGGCGCGCCTGTCCAACTTGCTGCTCATGGTGGAAAGCATCCTGGACTCTCTCGACCTCAATCCCGTCTTGGCCACCCTTGGTAACGGCCTTAATGAGATCGCCGATACCGCGGTCGACGGCTTGACCGGAGACAACAGTCCGTCGTCATCCAGCAGCACCAGCAACCTGCAAACGCGCGACGACCTCGAGTCGTTCCGGTTGGACAACAATATCCTCTATTCGGTCAACGATTATAGTGGCAACGCGCACACAAACCGCAAGCTTGCGCAAGATGGCGCAATCATCGACCAGAGCCTCGACAATGATGGCAATGTGCTCGGGGAGAAGACGGTGGGCAGCTATGACCGCGATATGAAGTTCATTGGGCGCGACGTAGCGACCGAGCATGAGGGTCAGCAGGTGCGAGAGCGGCTGTACGAGTACGCACCCTTCCCAGGATTGGAGGTCATCAGCGCCATCTACGTCAGCGATGCAGGAAATGTGGTGGGCACGCAGGTGTTGAGTGAGGTGAGCGGTGGGGGGAGCAGTACCATCAGCGCGGATACCGATGAATGAATCTGGCCGGGTCAGGCGACTGGCGTTTTCTCTAAATCATGGCACCCTGAAAAAATTTGATGCGATGTGCGATGGTGCGTTCGAAGACAGATCTGCGGGCGCTGACGGGGTGGATGGAGGGCCGGGCTGTAGCCTAGTCGCTGAAGGTCAGGCGGGCTTGGCTCGGCGAAGTCTAATCTGACATTTCACGAATCGGAGAATGTTGAAGCAAGTCCAGGAAGGTAAAGCGAATGAAATCCTGGGATTCTGGCTTGATGGTGCAGGCATGTAAGCAACGAGACGTAGGTGCTGCTCAGGACAAGAAGCTGGGATGGTTGCCATTGGGAGCCCCTGATATTTAGGCCTCTCGACCATCTGTGAATGAAGTTCCAGTAGTCCATGCTTTACAACAGCTAATGCGGGCATGCAGGGCAAGCAAAACTCGTCGTGTGGACGCAAGGTCCATGAGAACGACAGCTTGAAGCACACTCCAACACTCAGTGACGATGGCATTTGGAGCAATCAACCCTCGTCATCGGACGGGGATGAGGAATGAGGAGAAGCTGTTAACCGCGGGGGGAGGGAGGGGCAAAGTAGCTGTCTCATCAGTCATTAGCTGCATTATAGCTGGCAGCTTTAGTGCAATGCTGGCCACGCCCATATGCAGTGAGCGGATCTCGATTTTGTGCAGGAGGTGGTCATGGACAGCCACTTGGTGTTTCTTCTATGCGGGAGATCGTCGGCGATCCCGGCGCTGTAGATAGATGCTGGCAGACGCTGCCATTATTGGTAGACGGTGGGCGGAGGTTGAGCAGGAGTGGATTGAGAGTCAGGAACATACTCTCAGCTGCGGCAGCGGGCGGCCTGACTTGGGCGCAGAGGCGGGGCAGGGCAGCTAGCCCGAACCAGCTAGCGCCAGATCCTGTTTGAATATCTTCTTGCCGTTTGCACCGGTTCGCAGCTTCGTCTCGGTCTATTTTCGTCGACCACGCACTTCTCGTCACCTCTCTTCAGCTCGTCAAACCCCTCCGCCCAGCGCTGTGCCATGTTCCGCAAGAAGAGACAGCGGCACACGCGTGCTCGAACCCCGCACGCGAGCACCGATCCGCAAGTGGTGGCCGTTATGCACTCGATCTTGATGTGACCTGGCGGCCACGCCCCAGCTACAGGGATGCCTCCCATCTGTGCCCCCCCTATTGTGGGGCCTCGCCCGGCGGACGACTCAGCCTGCGTCCCGCACGCCAACAAAACAACAAATTAGACGCGCCCAAAGCCCATCTCCACTCCCGCACCGCCTCTCGACTCAGAGCCTCTTCCCTGCCCGGGCCCTGCCGCCAAACCGTTCCAAAAAGCCGCGCCATGGCCGCCGACGACACCTCCCTCTCAAAGGGCCGGTGGGAGCGTGCCCTAGGCGTCGTCGATTCCTGGGGTGACGCCGCCCGCTACCAGGATTACGTCGGCGCTACCTTCCACGACTCAGCCTCAGAGCAGTCCTCGTCGTCTGCCTCCTCGTCCTCATCCGCTGTCGATTCGTATCTGCTGCCCGATGACGAGCGCGAGCCCGATCGACTGGACTTTTGGGGGCACACTTTTGTTCAGACGCTTGACGGAGCCCTGTACGCCGCCCCGCTGCAGGACCCGGAGCTCGTGCTCGACATCGGAACCGGCACCGGCATCTGGGCGCTGGACTTTGCAGATACCCATCCAGATTCTCAAGTGCTCGCCTTCGATGTGAAGCCCGTTCAGCCCAGCTGGTACTCTCGAAAGAATTCTCTTTTCCCCGCTGTTACCCCGTCTCTCAATTCCATGTTTTCCATTGCTTGCTCCCTCTGTTGCATGTACCCCCTGTCATCGTCATCGTCATCATCATCATCATCACCACCACCGTCATGAACATACCCACCCTCTCGGGGACTTCGCAGCAGCGTTTCTGATTCGCCCCTCTCTCTCGCACCTCCAGGACCTCGCCAAACTGCAAATTCCTCGTCGCCGACGCCGAGGAAGACTGGCCCTTCGGCAAGGAGGCATTCGACTTCGTGCACGCGCGCTACCTCTACCCGGCCATCACCGACTGGCCACGGCTGTGGCGCCAGGCCTTCGCCCACCTCAAGCCCGGCGGCTGGGTCGAGCACCAGGAGGACTCGGCCATGTTCTGGTCCGACGACCCGGGCTTCGAAAACTCCCGCACCAAGTACTTCGCCAGCCAGATCGAGTACGCGTCGAAGAAGATCGGCAAGAACTTCAGGATTGCAGCAGAGCAGAGGGATAGAATGGTCGAGGCTGGCTTTACGGGGGTCGTGCAGAAGTTGTGCAAGGTTGGTGGTTCTTATGTGTTTGTTGGAACACCTCAGAAGAGGAGGATTTTACGTGTCTGCGTACTTGTCGCTGACTTTTTCTCGAGTAAAGATCCCCATTGGCACGTGGGACGAGACCCAGCTGGACTTGGGCAAACGTATGCTCCTCGTTGTGCTCGAGGGCATCGCACCTACCGCCCTGCCCGTCTTCAATCGCGTGCTGGGCTGGGACAACGACACCATTGAAGAGCTGCTGGACGAGGTGAGGAATGAGTTCTTGAAGCAGGAGTACCGCGTGTTTCTGAAGTATTACTACACCTACGGCCAGAAGCCGTTGTCGCCACCGGAGCCGGAATCGTGACGAGAGAAGACCAGAAACGGAAGCACACACGGGAGTTGAATGTATATATGACCAGTCCTTTTATTGTTTTATTTTTTTCCCTTTATTTCTATTATCAGTAAAAAGTAGGCGACGCCGCCCAGATATGTACGCGTCATCCGTAATAAGTTTGGCGTTTCCAGTTCGTTCAAAAATAAAGAAAAATACGAGTCATAGGCTGTTGGCTTTCTGCCAACGCTTGCATCTAGTCCCACTTCAGCCCTGCGCGATGCAGTTCCTCATCTCTGCGACCTTCGGGGTAATTGACCCGCGGCGAGCCCTGCATGCCTGCCTGCCTCGTTTTTGGCCCTGCACCTACATCCTGCATACTGCATCTGCAGGGGCGATCGGGCCCCCAAGGTGCGATGCTCCTGCGGCGAAGCAGGCGAAGCAGGAGGAGGTGTGCGGATGGGCCATCTCCTTCGGATTTCCCGAACACGACGCCGAGGAGCAAAGCAAGCTTCGGAAACGACACCCGACACCGAGTTCCGAGCATCGATGTATGTGTGTTGCTTTCCTTTCTTTTTACTCCTCCCCCGTCCCCCCGCGGGTTCTTCTTCTTCTTCTTCTCTCTCCCCCCCAAAAATGTGGGTCCGTGTCGAATGGCTGCGTGGGAGCAAAGGTGGCGCAAGCCACTCCCGGCACGCCCCCGCCAAAACGGCCTTCGAGTCGTGGCATCGCGTGAGATGGAAGCTTTACGGCTGACAGACCGAAGCACGCCAGCGTTCGGTCTCGCCATGGGTTCCTGGCGCAGAGCCTCTTCTGAACTCTAAGCGCCGTAGACTTTTCCCCCTCGGTGCGGGGCTGTTCGAGGAAAGAGCTTATGTAGGTGCTTGGTTTGATCTTTACCGCAGTAGAACCCTTTCTCTTCTCGCGTGCAAACTGGCCCGGCTTTTCCGGAATGTGCGAGTGCCTCTTCTCCACTCTTCGTGAGCATCGTAGATTGCATGTACCTGTGACCCCGCCATTTCACATCTTCACCTCTTCGACCACGCTCTCCCCCTTCGAGCTCAAGGCCTCGACCTCATGGAACGTGAGCTCGAACTCCTCCTCGACCAGGATCCCGCCCTGGTCCTCTTCGAGCGAGTTGTCGCGGCCGCCAGCGTCACCGTTGCGCGTGCCATTCGCCGTCGCGCGGCTGCGGTGCGTGCCGGACAGGTAGCCACGAGCAGCATCGCCGGAGGAGCCGTTGGGCTTGGTGGAGCGCGAGGTGCCGCGGTTGGAAACAGAGCGCCAGGCGGAGGGGATGAGGCCGACGAGGACGGGTAGGGAGGCGGTGAGCAGGCCGAAGGTCAGGTCGACGAGAGTCCAGGTGAGGATGCCGGTGTAGCTGTCTGTCAATATCCCGCGTCAATATTTTAGGATGGTCGTGTGTGTGTGTGAGAGAGAGAGGGAGATGTTTGGGGGTATACGTACAAGTGACGTCGAGATTGATCTTCTGCTGCGCGAGCTGGCGCAGCACGCTGCCGATGCACGACACGGCGCCCGTCGAGAAGACGAGGTAGAGGCGAATTTTGGTGGAGGTGGGGAGCTTGACCTTCCAGAGCACGATGATGGGCGTCATAAGCAGGCAGAAGTCCATGACGACGTGGATCACGGACAGGACGTTGGAGATAGTGGGCGTGGACCAGCAGGTGGCAGGTTGGTCCAGCTTGCCGGAGTAGATCTTGTTCCACATGGCGGGCGGAGGGGAGCACTGGAAACACGTCCAGAAGAGGGCGAGGAGAGTGTAGACTGCCAACAAGAAGAGGAAGACGTCGTTGAGAATGCGCCAGATGCGGGAGGCCATTCCCGTCAGGCGGCGGTTGAAGAGGGTGATGGAGATTTTGATGATGCCTACCGAGGTGAAAAACAGGATCTTGCATGTTACCCCGAGCTAGGGACTGTTAGTGACGGGAGCGAGTCAGAGTTCTGCTGGGGAAGGGAGGCCTACCCAGTTGAAGGTGTTGTATTCTTCGTAAGTGACATCCCAAATGTGACGACCTCCTCCTCCATCCATCACCATGGCTATTTGGAGAGCTGGATAGGTGATGGCCATAATCTGTAGGGGTGTTTTAGTTGAGTAGGCCTTGGAGACGGGAAGTGTCTCTTACCGCCCCTGGAATCAGCACCCAATCGTCGGCACCCCAGCGCAAACCAGTTCGAAACAGCCGCAGGGCCAGACGGGCGCCGGTCACAAAGGCCATGACGAAGATGCAGATGCACATGCCGATGATGATGCCCGTCTGCTTGTCTTCATATTCATAGCCTGCTGGACGCTTTGAAAGAAAGGTGTAGCCTTTATCGGCATCGACTTTGCTGCCCATGTGGACAGCACGAAGCATACCCTTGACGATCCAGTAGTCATCTTGAGTGGCAGGTGGGGAACCGATGAGCGCTGATCGGACAGAGGTTGTGGAGTTGGGCATGTTGGGGAATCACAGCGAGGGTACTGGTCAGCCGTGACGTTCCAATTGCCCAAAGGAGAGCGGCAGGAGCATTTAACAATAGCGACTATCAGACGCCCAGGTCGCACACACGACGTCGTATAATGCGCGGGGGACGGACGATGCTTTTTTCTGCAATGGTCGTTAGACAATCTTCAGGCTAATTGGCACTATTTCACGTCAGCGAGTCGTGGAGACCCGGCGTCCTCCGACTCACCAGGAGATCCCAGGCTCAGATGCAGGACCAACTCGCCAGACTTTTGTGATGCGCTCCCGACGGCGGAAGAGAAGAGGGATCTGCCACATGGGAGTGAATCAAGGCCAGACTGCACGATAAACTGCGGCCCAGCGCCATGGAATAGGCCACCGGGCGCCCTTTTCGAAAGGCCATCAGGTCGCGGGCCTCGGCCGATTCAGGCGCTTCCCAGCACGCGTCTCGTGATTCAAGGCTCTCTGCCGCCAAGGGCGGTCGAGGGAGCGACCCTGCAGCGGTGTCGGACAAGAGGCGCGGATTCTCGAACGGTCGGCAAATGGGCAGGTCGGCACTTACGTTAATATCGAGAGATGCGCAAGGATAGACAGCGGGGCATGGGTGGTTCGATTGCTGGCAAGATCCGTGGAACCACAGGGTCGGGAAACTGCCCGCGCAAGCAGAGAGAAGCGAGATTGCCCAGCAGGGGTCGCGGCTGCTGCTGCCCGCCTTGCCAGCTGTTTGCTGCGGCGCGGACAGCGGAGACGGTCGGGCAAGCGCCTAATTGCCCACAGCTCGCCGTGTTCGCGTCGCGTCTCAGAAAGACTGGCGTGCAGACGAACGGGCCCTGGCCTCGTGGTCGGCGCTGCCTGGCGAGGATGCAACGGGCGCGGCAGACGTTCGAAAATGTAGCTCGCTTCTCTCAACACCATCCCGGCGCTATCGTCGAGCAGGCGGCGGAGCGAGCTCGCGCGGTATTTGCCAGGCCCCGCGGTGCGCGAGCCCGGAGATCACCATGGCCAGGATCGCCTCTCGCTCCTATAGAGCTACCTGCTTGCCCCATTCGGTCTGTGGCGGCCGGCCGATCTGTGCAACTACTCGTCCGCTCTCTTCGCTAAATACACCCTCTCGCCCAACCCACGACAGCTGCTCACCACTGCTCTCCTGCCGGATCCGACCGGCTGCCTGACTCTCTGTCCTTTACCCGCCTTTAATTTTTAATCTCCCCTCCCTCCCATCACCGCCATGGTGCGGCTCAACCCCCTCGCTGCCTCCCTGCTCTGCGGCTCAGCGCTTCTGGGAGCCGCCCAATGTCTGGATGCAAGCGCGTGCGTTGGCGTCAAAGCGATTGCGCCGGGGTGCCAGTCGCAAGAGACCCTGCATTATCGCGACTTCTTCTACGTGGGGGGCAGATACGTGAATAGCGCGGCCGGCAACCTGACTTACGACCAAATCTACGTCGAGAAGCTTACTCCGGCAACTGGCGTGACCCAGCCAAAGCCAATCGTCTTTTTCCACGGCGGAGGTGCGTTATCCGTCGCAGAAGCTACCGAAGCTCCGTTGTGGCTGTCGCTTGCTAACCTCAAACAGGCACTTCGGGAGTGGTAAGCATGAAGCTTCTTGATCCGCCAAGCCACACCTTCCGAACTCTCTTCTTACTCACGTCCGCAGACATGGCTCAACACCCCGGACAACCGCAAGGGCTTCGCTTCCTACTTCCTGGATCGGGGCTACCAGATCTACCTCCTCGACCAGACCTCCGTCGGCCGCGGAAGCGAGGAGGACCTCACCAACTTTCCCCTCCGCATCGGCTCGACCGCCGAAATCAGCGAGAAGGGCTTTGCCGTGCCCGAGCTCACCAACGCCTACCCGCAGTCGCAGAACCACACGCAATGGCCCGGCACCGGCCTGAAGGGTGACCCCATCTTCGATGCCTTCCAGTCCACCTTCATCCCGCTCACCTCCAACCTGACCGCCCAGGAGCTGTCCATGCGCGCCTCCGGCTGCGCCCTGCTCGAGCTGATCGGGCCCTCGTACCTCGTCTCGCACTCCATCGGCGCCCTGCACCCCATCCTCCTCTCTAACGACTGCCCCACCCTTGTCGCCGGCAATATCAACCTCGAGCCCGCCACCATCCCCTTTCAGTCCTACACCGGCAACGCCACCTCCTCCGTCGGTCGCACCACTGCCCGTCCCTGGGGCCTGACTAACACGCGAATTGACTACGAGCCCGCCGCCGCCAGCTCGAGCGAGCTCAACACCACCGTCGTTGGCGAGGACACGCTCGCTAAGCGCAGCTGCATCATGCAGGCTGAGCCGCCCCGTCTGCTGCCCAAGATCGCGTCTGTGCCGTATGTTGCGCTGACCGGCGATGCGAGCCCGCATATGACGTATGATCACTGCGTCATTGACTACCTGGAGCAGGCAGGTGGAAGCCCTGAGTGGATCAAGCTGGGTGAGCTTGGTATCTACGGCAATGGTCACTTTGGTTTCTTAGAGCTGAACAATTTGGATATTGCCGCTGTTGTGCACGACTGGATCCTGAGCAGGGAGTTAGGTAAGACAACGGCTTGAAGGCTGTGAGGTGTAATGAAGTTGATGATAGATTCGCTTCTAAAAAACAAACCTGTTTAATAGCTGATGCTCGGACTTTTCGCCGGAAGCACTCTCTGTGACCTACCATCGTTATGCAGCTGCAATGCTCAACAAAGACAAATGTAAAGACACTTCTCTTCATTATCTTCAGAGGCGAGTAGAAGTGAGGTGATCGATAGCCTGAGACCACACATCTCTGCGCCTGTGCAATTAAGCAACCAGCAAAAGAGTAAAATGAAAACCCCCAGTTCAGGAGGGGTAAACTTAGACACTTTGGAATTTTTAGTTATGTTGGAGAAGGAGTGCACTCGGCGATTTTCGAACAGAACACATTCGATTGCCCTTCTCACCACCCCTTTGTCTTAGATCACAGTCAGCAGCTTTGCTCAGTAAAAGCAAACGGGTATACCAGTAGGCCAAAGGCATATATATTCCGGCATGCCGATAGGCAATAGTGAACGTGGGAGCACATGATATAATAACTGCGAGCTTTGAGTATTTTCGCAGCCTATTATATATCAGGCCTTGGCATGCTGCTTCCCGTCGGGGAAATCCAAATGTCCAACACGCAATGCAGCACGCCGGGCGCATACGTCTTGACTTTCTCGACATGCTCCAACCTGACCGCATCCTCGCCTTCTCCATTACCGCTATCATCCGTGCCCGCTTCACACATTCCCCCAATTCTCTCCGCTCTGACCAACACCCAGATCTTCCGCACCTCGGTCACAACCTCCGCCGCCCTCGCACCAACCTCACCCTCCCCAAAATTCTCATGCAAATGCGTCCACCCGCCCAACCACGGATCCAACACTCTCACCGCAGTCTCCCACGCGCCCCTCGACGACGGCAACAACCCCGCATTAACATGCCTGACAGGCGGCAGCGCCGCGCCCCTCGCCCGCAGCCCCTCCACCCGCTCCGCCGCCCTCGCATTCGACTCCAGAAAAACCACTAGATCCTTCTCTCGCGCCGCGCGCTCCACATCCCCCTCCGTCCCCTCCACCCCTTCACCAATAACGCCCGCCTCCCACCCGTTCGCAGCCGCCCCTCTCTTCAACCCCTCCACGCTCCACGGATTGATCTCCCACCCCAGCACCCGCCTCACGCCCGCCTTCCGATACGAGAACGCGAAATACCCGATCCCGGCATACAGATCGACGGCCGCACACCCGTGCCCTCTCCCCTCCTGCCCCGCGCGGATAGCCTTGTGCACCGACGGGAGCGCCAGCACCCGCGCCTTCTCCTTCACGTTCCCACGGCTGAACATGGTGTACAGCGGGGCCCACGTCTGCACGATGCCATTCTGCCGCGCCGAGCACCAGAAGGCGGCAGCGAAGTCGTTGGGGGTGGGCGCGTGCGTGGGGGCGAGGCGCGGGCCGAAGGAGCCGTGGAGGGGGTGGAGGGAGGTTGGGGAGCGGAGGATGTTTTCTTGTTGTTCTCCTCCGTCGCCTCCTCCTCCTCTTTCTTCTTTGAGTTGGGGTTCAGTTGCGGGCTCTTTCGCTTCAGTGGTGGTGTGGGAGTGGTGGTTTGTGGAGGCAGCGATGGGCGCGTTGACGGCGATGTGCGTGACGCCGAGGTGCGTGGCGACGTGCGTGAAGAGCGTGGTGAAGACGGTGCTGGTAAGGGGGTGCGCTGCGGTGAGGGTCGTCCAGGCGGGGCGGTGGAAGGTGTGAGCAGGGAGCAGGAGGAGCGGCGGATAGATGGAGTAGGTGGAAGGGAGGTCGGCGGTGAGAAGGGTAGGGGTGAGGGAGAGGGCGGCTAGGATGGCTGGGGGAAGAGCGGAGAGGGCGGCGTGGAAGGCGGCACGGAGAGGGTTGGTTGGCTGGAGGGAGGAAGACGGTCCCGGATGGGATTGGTTGGTGAGGCGGGTTATGGAGATGCTGGTGTATGATTCGGGGCCGAGAAGGGATTCGAGAAGTGGTGCGAAGCGTCCGAGATGCTCTGCAAGACTGGGTTCGTCTTCCTTTGGGTAGTCGGTGGGTGTGTGCTGGATGTCCAAGAGGACCGGTATGGCGAAGGCTTTCCCGGCCTTATCTTCCGGATTCGACGAAAGCGCTTCATTATTCCGCCCTAGATGGGAGGATGGCGCAATCTTCCTTCTTTTGTCCAGGATGTGATGCTCTTCGAGGAATGATTTTACGGTTTTGACGTGCCGCGCCGGAACGACTAGAGCATACCGATCGGCGGTTTCTGAGGATGCGGTCATAATTGCGAGTATGGTAAGGAGTGAGGTATAAGTGGAAGTGCAATCAAGGCCGAAGGAAAGGATCCAGATGAGGAAAGTTGAGAGCGGAGGCAGTCGAGGAAAATTTCTTGAGGCAAAGGATTTTTCGTGCGCTGTTCTGGTTGAGCGACAGAACAGTCGAGGATAGCCTTTAGGCTGCTTGGAGCCAGAAGATATCAAGGCAAACAAGAGTTTGAAAAAGACTTCAGATTGTGATTATTGTGAGAGTCAGGTGTTGTGCATGTATATAACGAGAGCAGGTAGCTTGTTCCGCTACCGCCGAAGATAGCCCGGAGATCAGCTCTGCTCATGGTAGCGGACGTCGTGTTCTGGAGACTTTTCTGTTGTGTGTATTCTAGAGAAACTAGGTTCTATGGGGCGACTGAATGCGTTGCTATCGCGCGGAGACCCTCAAGACCCGATGCAAGGGTTGTCACCGCTGTTACACCGGTGCCACTCAATACAGCGTTGGCCGAAGGATTGGCCGCGTCGGATGGCGTACGTCATTGGCTGGATTCGTTGTGCCACCACCGACGCCTTGTCTGGCTGAGCTGTTGCATATCAAGCTTGGTATCCCGCCTTCTGCCGCCTATAATCTTCCCCGCACCTCCTCGCTCTGCCAATCCCATTTTGTTTTTCAGAAAGAAACAGCTTTCGCATCCAAAAAGTGCGGCAACGCTCCGACCGCTGGGCTCGATGTCTAAAACGGAACGAGATTCATCCCACCCAACCGTCAACCCTTCTTATGACCATCTGATGAGCTATCGCCTCGGCCGTGGCGAGCAGGGCGTGCTAACCTTCGAACCATACAAATCGTCCCTATTACCCCTCTGGCGGTTTCGAACGCCAGAAGTAGCCCGCAAAAGTTCCAAGGACCTGTGGGCGCGGTTCGAACAGTACGATAGGGAAGATGACTTTGTTGGCATGGACATGTGTAGAAAATTTATCCAGATGGTTTGTCGCCTCGAATTGTCGACAAGTTGGCGTGACGGAAGATGGCAACAGAAGGTTGACGGAAGCATCTAGGGCATGACCCGAGCGAAGCGCTATGCCAATCACGCAGGTGGCCGTAAATACAGCAAAAGCGACGGTACCGAATTGCCAAAGCGCGCAAGCCACAAGGACGCAAAGGAGAAACTAGAAGCGTCTGAAATTTTCCGCAAAGTCTGGAACCGGTGCAGAGCCCATGACGGATACCAGGAGAAGAAGGAGAAATTTCTCAAAGTACAAAGAGAATGGGACAAGATACAGCAAATGGTACGAGGAGTATAGCGATGTGCTCGTTCCATTTCACACCGCCCCACAAAAAGTCGCATTATCGTCTGCGTGACATGTCGGCGTAAGGATTGCGTCATGAAAAAATAAACCCACTACTACTTCAACTTCAGACACCGCTGTCTATCATGATACATGCGAATTGAGCTTCGAAAGGAATTCCGACCGATGGGGCCAGAAACGCCATGGACCAATTAACGCCTTTGTGCAAACACAACCAGATCCCGGACGACCAGGGATTTACTAGGAAGAATCGACAGCAACATTCTGCTTCGGCGTCGAATGGACCTGGACGGAGTCAATATCAGAGGTTCTCGCATCGCAAGATCGACTCACAGCTTCCGCAAAAGCAATCCACTCGCTAATGCCTTTCGAATATGGGTCCTCTGTCTCGTCCGGCGCCACCTCGTGGCCCCAAATGACCACCTCGTCGAACTCGCCGACCTCTTCCATCACGCGCACGTCAATGCGCTGTTCTCCATCATCCTGATCGGCGTCGGCTTCGCGGTCGGCTTCGGTTTGGGGGACGACTTTGGAAGTGTTGCTCAAGACAGCGCCTGCAGTTGTTTCAGCCGCCACGGTCGCTCATATGGACTGATGATGGCGCACCTCTGTAGCCGTCAGGCAATTGCAACTTACGACCGGAGAGCTTACGGCCGCGGAAATGGGCGGTGTGGGTGCCGTCTGTGAAGGCATGTCAGCCTGGGACATACATGCTCGCGGTTTTGCAAACCCACCATCCTCTTCATCCACCCTCCAAAAACGATCGGCAGCGTTCACGGGGCCATTGTGTTCGATGCGGCAAGGTAGCAGGTTGGGAGTGCATTTGCCAGAATGGGCAGAAGAGCGCTGGATGGCTAGCATGGCTGCTAGGAGATTTCGAGGTGGTGTTGAAAAAGCTAAGAACGGGAGACGCGTCGAACAAGCGCGACGCGTTGGCGCGTTCCAGGCCGAGCGGGACCAGATCGGCAGCGGCGACGATAAGATAAGCATCAGGCCTGCCGCATTGGCGATCGGCGAAGCTCCATGTCTGCACGCCGTCTCACCATTGCCACACCAGCACCAGCTCCTCGTCGCGACCAAATCCAAAGTGTGCTGACCGGAGGCTTTCTGGTGCTCAGAAGGGAAGAAAACGAGCTTGACGTATGCTTTTCGCGTTGCGAATTCGGCGAAGGCGGATATGTGCGGCTATGTACATCGGGCGCGACCATCGACGATAAGTCCCCGCATCGCTCTCAAACGGCTATGCAGGGCGCCCACCGGATCGCGTCCATCTGCAACCCTCACCAGCATGACCGACGCCTGTCGCATCTTCGCCCATTGCCTGCCCCTTGTGGTCCGCCATTGCTGGCAGCCATGCGCCACCTTCTGCAGCTGTCGGGCAAACAGCAGACGCCTTCCAGTCTCTCAGCGCGCCGCCTGCGCGTCGGACGGAGTTTCTAAATAGACCGCAGCCCGAGCCTCGATCCCGAAAGCGTCATTGATGCGCTCCAAAAGGCAAAGCCGGGGCAGATGAGAGACAATTCCCACCACCGGTCTACGCCCGATGCGACAAATAGACCACCCTTCCGGTCGCTCGAGGTACCTTTCATTCACCAATTGCCCCACCAACCATGTCACCGCCCTGGGTTGCGCCTGTCCGCCGTGAACCCGTGCCAGATTCCGCCTCCGAATTTCAGGTGCCGCCGCCCTAGGGTAAATTGAGCCCTGAGTGACTTCTTTCCCGTCGCACCTAGCTTGCTATTCCTCTCTCCCGCCCCGTGTTGTCTTTGTCCCAATCCCTTTGTTGTTTGTTCCTCACCCTCTCTCCCGGCAGCAGCCCCACTGAGCATTCCTCGCCTTTGCCGAACCACCTTGTTGCGCACGGAATACACATCAAACTTCTCGCAGCAGTCCCTCGGCCACCGTCGCGCCGTATTCGTTGCCTAAACTCGGGCACAAGCTCTCGGAGAGCTTCAACGCGACTCCAACCTGAGACCTGCACGCTACAGCTCCAATGACAGTTATAGCTCCTCTAGCATCGCGCTTCAATGCGCTGCGCGGTTATGCTGCCAATGCTGCTTGGGGCCCGTTGGTGACTCTGTCGCGGAGTGCCGTCATTGCGGTCCTCACGCGCATGAGGCAAGGACGCCTGGATATTGTGGATGTTGATGGTGGAGAAACACTTTGTGGAAGAGCGGAGAACCCGGCTGGCACACCGCGAACAACGCTCCGTGTGCACAAGGACGCGTTTTGGGTGCGCATGGCGCTCTTTGCAGACATGGTAGGCATCGAGTCGACTACTGACAGCCAACGAGTAAATATCACAGCTAACGAAATGGCCAGGGCTTCGCAGAAAGCTACATGCTGGGCGAAGTGTCGTGTCCAGATCTGACTGCGTTTTTCGAGGTATGGGCTAGGATTCCCTGCCAGCAGGGTACTCCCGAACTGACTTTATTCCCTCCAGCTCTTCATTCTAAATCGCGAAGACCTCTCCGACGGCTCCACTTTAACCTCCTCGATCAGCTCAAATATTGCAGGCCTTGCTCGCGCCACGAACACACTCTCCAATGCTCGTCTGAATATTGCTGCGCACTATGACATCAGCAATGGCATGTTCGCCGCATTCTTGTCCCCAGACATGACTTACTCGTGCCCCATTTGGCTCCCGAAATCGTCCCCGCTGTCCATTAATGAGACATTGGAGGCGGCGCAGATGCGGAAGCTGGATCGCTTTATTAACAATGCTCACCTCAAGTCAACGGACCATGTCCTGGAGATTGGTACCGGATGGGGAAGTTTCGCCATTCGTGCTGTGCAGAGGACGGGCTGTCACGTCACCAGCCTGACCCTGAGCACAGAGCAGAAGGAGCTCGCTGAGGAGCGCATCCGGGAGGCAGGTCTTGAGGACCGTATTGAGGTTCTTTTGTGCGATTACCGCGCGCTGCCCCCTCCCCAGAACCCCAATGGTGCATATGACAAGATCGTGAGCATCGAGATGCTGGAGGCGGTAGGAAAGGAGTTTCTGGTCACGTACTTCGAATGTATAAACAGGCTTCTCAAGAAAAACGGTGGCATTGCGGTCTTCCAGTGTATCACGATGCCTGAGACAGTGAGTTCAGACCCTGCATATCCCTCACCTAGCGAAGGGTGTCTTAGTTCACTGACAAAAACTCATCCTAACAGCGCTACGACGCCTATGCCTCCTCTGATGACTTCATCCGCCGCTATATCTTCCCCGGCGGCCACCTCCCCACCGTCTCGCAGCTCGTTTCCTCCATCAACGCCGGTAGTCGCAAAACATTGATTGTCGACGACATCGAGAATATCGGCCCACATTATGCCAAGACGCTGCGTCTCTGGCGCGAAGAGTTCATGTGTAATTTCGAAGAGAAAATCAAGCCGGCGTTGCTAATCGAGAGCGAGAAGCGTGGGCAGCCGATGGGCAAAAAAGACGTTGAGACGTTCAAGAGAAAATGGGAATACTACTTCACGTATTGTGAGGCTGGGTTCCGCGCGAAGACGCTGGGAGATGTGATTATCACGGTGGGTAGGGAGGGTGCGGTGGAGATGATGGAGGATGTGCCATTGTAAATGGAAGAGGCCTGCACACGTCGGGGCGATGCATTGAGGGAGGAGACATAATTGACTTAGTAGCATTTGATAGAGCGCAAGGTCCGCGGCCGACGGAGTGCGGTAACGCACATAGTTCCACTGTGTCATATGTCTCACATATGTTGTCATGAGCGCGGCGTTTCTTTTCTTATTGGCATCTAGCAATAGCCCTCTAACTTAACGTATGGCCCTCATCTCACCCCTGTCAACTTCAAATCTTCTATGATGGATATCTACCCTCCTGTAAATCTTTTCATCAACTTTCGTCAACCAATACCCGAACTATATCTCGTACGAGCCTGCGAACGACGCCGGAAGCCCTTGAGTGACCGTGCCAACAAGAAGCCTTACGAACATCCAGGAGAAGACTGCAAAGGAAATGAACAGAGGGGAGATTTGAGCAAATCGATTTTCGCAGGCAAGTCATGACCTCGAAAGGCTGGCACTCGTTGACTAGCTGAAACTGACGCTGAGGAAAAGGACAGGTCTACCAGGCAGCAGTGTCCGTGAAACTTCGAGGTGTCTGCCTTCTTTGTTCGTACTTTTGTCGTTCCCTTAATTTGCCTTATCCGCTGCCGCAGAGACTGAATATCGCTCGTATTTTCGCCCTAGCAATAGTAGAGCCGCCATAACTTCCGGTCAAAATTCAGCTCGTTCGTTTGAATCCCCCACTGACGCTCCAACCTTCATACCGGCGGTGAAAGGTGCGATCCCCGGCGCTCAAGGCTGAGTTAATTCGAGCCTTCTAAATTGTGGGAGCCGGTGTGGCTTGCGTCACATCGGTCTGCTGCTCTACCTTGCTTTGCGGAACCGACTGATAATTGAGAGAGTACAAGCCTCTTGAAGCTGGAATTTGGTGCTGCCTGTGTAACTTGCCTTGCGGGCTCTTCAGTTTTGTGGAACTAAAGTATAAATATCATAATCCAGACGCCTGAATATTTAATGAGCACAATTTCTGTCCAAGGCTGATCAAACCAGTAATTTCTAAGCGCCAGCTTTGAACTCAAAGCCTCATTCTTCCATCCGCGCCAACAATCGACATGGAGACCTACAACGCTACCAAAACGGAATCATATTACCGGATATACACCGGAGTGTGGACCAACTGGTCCCACGGGGCCGTATTCGGGAGGACACTCACCATTGACAGGCGTGATGGAGACCTTCTGATTGCGTTCATCGCCCTCTTCGTCACGATTGTCGGCACTAGCTTTTGGAGGCTCGCTTGTTTTGCGTTACACAGCTTTTTCTCCTCCGAAGCTACACGAGATGGTATATACCATCAACGACAGGCTATCCTGCGGAATTCCGCCAATGGAGCCAGTGGGCTGTGGCGTCTCGGACAGGCTCTGTGGGCATGGCGAAAAAGGGGCACGAACTCATTCCAGCGTATAGCTCCAGCCATTGCTCTCGCCGTCGTATGCCTATCTATCTTTGCGGTAGCTAGCGGGTTTTCGTCCAGGGTGTCCACCGGCATGGGTAACGAAGTTTTGATACATAGCGATATGTTCGGGCTTACGGATGGTAGTAGCCTGACATGGCCGGTGTACTTGCAAATCGCTTACCCATACAGTTCCCGGACCTACAGGACTTACTCAAACTACGCACAACAATGCTACACCAACGACACGAATCGTGCCAATTGCAACATTTTCGTCAAACCGAGGCTCCAGGCCACAATCGACAGGAATGCACCTTGTCCGTTTGATCACGAGATATGTCGGAGCGCGGACCAAAACATCCTTCTGGACACCGGATTGCTTGACACACACGCTGACCTTGGGGCAAATATACGCCCAGATCAACGCTTCTTCTACAGGAAAAAGATTCACTGCGCGCCGCTGAAAACAGAAGGCTTCAAAAAGGAATATCCCGTGACGGAGCAGCCTGGGATTGGATTTGGTGTCACAAACTGGACGAAGCCGGCGCACACGAAGTACTACTACGGCAATGGAGTCCTGGAAGAAGGCAATATTACATACGAATATAACACCAACATCCCGGACCCGTCATGGAAAGAGAAAACAGGGTCGTCGTATTACACCCTAGGGTGAGCTACGTTGCACGAAAATGCCAGTATTCCGCGCTGACAGCCTCTGAAAAGGACACGCCACTTTTATGGTGTTAATGGCACCATCTATCCGTGGTCGGAATTCATGCCGATTAAGCCCCTGCGTCGAGTGGACGCGGACGGTCTCTTAGTCTTCCTCTCAGCGAATGATATTTACTACAGCGCGGAAGTAGACGACCCCTGGTATTCGGCGCATCGACCCTATGTTTATTCAGATATGCGGCCTGAGGCTGGACGAGATCTTCCCCAGAACACGTCAAATTTGATGTACTACCGCGATGAGCCGGCCTCCGTCCTCGGATGCGTGATGCAAGAGCAGCTCTGCAACCCCAGGCTGCCCGAGAAGAGCCGCTGCACGCCCCTGAGCGGAGGATTAGATAGAAACCAGAACGCGGCCAGGATTGTCCGTAACAGGGAAGAATCCTTCGCATTGGCGTGGCAGCTCGAGCTACTCCTCTCCACAGTCTCTCTCGCGGATATCCTACAGACCCTTGGAGACGACTCTCTAACATCGGTTTACAGTCTCTTTCGCGGAACCCAGCCGCGGCTGCCGAGCAACCAATGGCAGCTCGACGTCGAACGCTGGCATTCGATCATGCTCGCCTCACTCCAGGGGCAGGCCGTGGACATTGCGGAAGGGCCCGTCGAGCCTGAATTGCGGGCAGAGATGCAGAAACCTAGGAACAAGAGAGAAAGAGAGCTCTGCCGTCGACAGGTAAGTCTCCTGCCATGCTCATCGTCCTATCTCTCCCCATCATCCCCCTCAAATGCAGAACCAGGCATTCTGAGAGGAGTCAACTAAATCGACGCACCAATTTCCAGCGCATCCTCTCCACTGCGCACTCCAACTTCTCCGTCTTCTTCCTCGCCCTCATCTTCACGACCGGCGGCCTCGTCATTCTGCTCTCCTGGACCGTCGAACCGCTCGTCGGCTTCGTCCAAAAGCGCCGCGGCCTGGACGCCCACGCCCGCCTCGAGTGGTGCACGAACGAGATGCTCCAGCTGCAGCGCCTCGCGCACGAGGAGCTGGGCATGGGCCGCTGGCAGCGCTGCGCCGACGAGGTGCCCGTCACCGGGAAGGGCGAGAGGCTGGCCGTGCTGGATCTGTCGGATCTGAAGCATCCTCGGCTGTGCGCGCGGCCGCGTGGGTGGGAGGAGGGGGCGGCTGGTGCGCGGGAGGTGAAGGAGAGCAGCAGGGAGAGGAGGAGCGTGGAGGGGGAGGACGATGACGCGAAGGAGCCCACGGAGCGGCGTGTCGCCGTTGAGCCTGCGTGTTCCGCGAGGCCTTGACGAGGACGAGACGTTCCGCGCAGCTGCTGTGGCCGTGGCTCCAAGTGGCATATCAAACAAGGGTAGCGTAGAACACGTGGGTTGAAGCGCTCATGTACTGTAAGTCGCTCTGATGAAAGATGAATAACTGTCTGGGGTATCTTAACTTTTGTTCGTCCAAAAACGCCGTCCAAGATGCTTCTTCAGTGATCAGTTCTTTTTTTTAACCATTCCTCTCACTCATTTCTTGCCCTTCTTTTTCTTCTTCTTCGTGGCCGGGCTGCCGCCGCCGGCGCCTTCCGCCTTCGGTCTCCCCCATTTCTTCGCATGCTCGTTCTCGAACGCATCCTTCTCCCGCCTGAAGAGCAGCATCGTCGCCCGCGCATCCTCCACACTCGAATGCTGCCCGCCCTGAATCTCCACGCCCAAGAACTCCTTCGCCAGCTTCTTCAGCGCCGGCGCGCGGCCCATACTCAGCTTCCTGAACGCCGGATGGCGCGAGGTGTCACGGATGTCACGCTTCGGGTGCGACAGCATCAGCGCGCTCAGGTCGTTCTTGATGGCGTGGCCGACCAGTATGCGGCCCTCCAGCAGGCCCGCCACGTCGCGCTGCACCTCAGCGAAGTCGCGCGCATGGCCTGGGCGAAGCAGGGCCGGCGTGATACCCGAGACGGCGGTGCGGTAGTCGGTCACGGGCAGCTTGGGCAGCACGTACGAGTCGTAGAGCTGTGCGCCGTGGTAGTCAACGATGGAGACGCGCGCCAGCTGCGAGTCTTGGTCGGGCGTAGGCCCCACGCCAACCATCTCACAGTCGAGCGCGATGTATTTGCCGGGCGTGATGTTCGGAGTGAGGCCGGCGTTGGGGACGTCCGAGGCGTTGGTCGTAGTGGTGGGGAGGGTGGCCGTGGAGCGGGAAGGTAGGTTGTATGCCGCGGCGACGTCGGCGACAGGGATGTCGTGGTCTTCGGCGAAGAGCGCGAGGGTTGCGGGAGGGGGTGCGGTGGAGGAGGGCCTGCTATCTTGCTCGGTGGAGAGTAACGAGCCCATTTTGCGCTTCTTGGAAAGGTCTTTTGATTTGGTGGAGGTTGGCTTCGTCCGCTTGGTGACCTTGTACGAATTCTCCTTGGGGCTCTTGCGCTTCAAGGTGGGCTTCTTGTCGTTGGTGTTGTTGCTGCTCTTCAGCTTCTGTTGGAGCTTCTTCCAGTTGCTGGAGAGGTCCTTGAGGTCCATCGTCCGCGAACACTGCCGTTGCAGGGCAGGAGAGGCAATGGATAAGGGCTGCGCAATTAGAGCCTTGTCAGGCAAGCTGGAGGAAGTATCGTGGCCGCAGCTGGACGCAGGGTTCGAAAGGCAATGGTGCTGGCGTTTCCAAGTCGCGGCCTCGAAACTTTTCGGCGGGGGGGATATTTCGAGATCACGTGCCGATGCCCCGACGCGCCGACTCGCCGATCGCCACCGGAAGGGCGCCGTCTGCCGCTCCACGGTCGCGCTTTCACGGTCGCGTTTCACCACCAGCATCGCGACAACGAGCGACCGCATCCTCGCAACCTCATCGCCATAATCTTTGGCTCCGAAAGCACAGCTTTGCGTTGCTGTATGGCACCCCGCGATATGTCGCATGAGCCCACCGGCACCCCCGAGGCCGTCGAGCGCGGCTATGCCACCCTGGCCCAACTGAGGTGAGTCGTCGCCGTCTGCCGCTTTGTTCGCAGTGCACTGACACGTCCCTAGGGTCGGCGTAAAGGCGTTCGTTGAGAAGGTACATCTCCACCACTTCACCTCAATTTTCGGGTTCAGCTGCACCATTCGATCTCCCTCCAATCTGCCTGCTTGTCCTGTAGCTGTTCTTTGACTTTCCCTCTCTCCTTCGTCCGTTCTTCTATTCTGGCAAACATATCCCCTCATGACTGCGTTCTAACATAATCCAGGATGGAGAAAAACGTAAAGCCGAGATTCTCTCTATTCAGCAGCGCCAAGGAAGACCACGCTTCTACGTCCATTATGAAGAGTTCAACAAGCGTCTGGACGAGTGGGTGGCCGCCGAGCGTCTTGACCTGTCACGCGAGGTTGAGTGGCCGGCCCCCGAGAAGCCGGACAAGAAGAAATCTTCTGCTAGCAAGAATCAAACCTCCAAGGCCGATTCTCAAAAATCTTCCAAAAACAACAAGCGCCAGAGGTCCAAGCTTGACCGAGAGATCTCCTCGACTCCTGGGCCAGAGCCTACCTCAGCTAATATCCCCGGCAAACGCCCTCAGCCGTCTACTGCGGGCGGCAAGGAGAATAAGGAATCCGGCGTTATTATCTCGACGGAGCTTGCTGAAGGCGAGACTCCCCGACCAGATGACGATGAAATGGACCTCGTCGACGTTCAGGATGCTGCTGCTGCTGCCAAAGCCGTGCCAAACGAAATCTTCTCGCGCGAAGACGAGATTGAGAAACTGCGCACCTCTGGTTCTATGACCCAGAACCAGACCGAAATCTCTCGCGTTCGTAACCTGGAGCGTATCCAGATGGGCCAATTCGAGGTTGAGCCGTGGTACTTCTCCCCTTACCCCATTGAGTTCACAGAAACCGACATGGTCTACATTTGCGAATTCTGCCTGGGTTATTTCTGTGAGCAGAAACAGTTTGAACGCCATCGCACCAAATGCGAGTTGTATCACCCTCCCGGGAACGAGATCTACCGCGACGACTACGTCAGTTTTTTCGAAATTGACGGTAGAAGGCAGCGCACATGGTGTCGGAACTTGTGTCTGCTCTCCAAACTATTCCTTGACCACAAGACACTTTACTATGACGTCGATCCCTTCCTCTTCTACTGCATGTGCACCCGTGATGAACACGGTTGCCATCTGGTCGGCTATTTCTCCAAGGAGAAGGAGAGTGCTGAGGGTTACAACGTTGCGTGTATCTTGACCTTGCCGCAGTACCAACGCAAGGGCTTTGGAAAGCTTCTCATCGCCTTCTCCTATGAACTCTCCAAACGCGAAGGCAAGCTTGGCAGCCCTGAGAAGCCGCTTTCTGATTTGGGTCTGCTGGGTTACCGTGCTTACTGGCAAGAGACTATTGTCGACTTACTTATGGATGGCCGTGCCGACGCCAATGTAGAGGAACTCGGCGCGCTCACGGCTATGACGACTAACGATGTGCTGCATACTTTGCAGAACCTAAATATGCTGCGTTATTCGGTAATGTTACCACACTCGCTGCTCAGTCTTAAGATGACTAACTATATTGCAGAAGAATCAGCACGTCATTGTCCTTACAGACGCAGTCATCGAACAGCGCAACCGCCAGAAGGAAAAGGAAAAAATCAAGGGCAAGCGAGGCATCGACCCGGAAAGACTGCAATGGAAGCCTCCGGTCTTCACAGCATCCTCAAGGACTTGGAATTGGTAAATTTGGGCCTTTCAGGGGGCCCAGGTTCTTTCTTGGGGACGAAGGGGGCGTTGGTGCGTGATTTTGGATTTTACATTTTCCTTCCCTTTCAAATGAGATACCCCTGTGTTGTAGATATTGATACGAAGCGGCTGAGCTTAAATTTTGTAATCTGCTCTCAGACATACGCGTCTCCGAATGTCGTACCGTGTCAAAAAGCTATGGAAGTCGGCAAGAGCCATGTTAACTCGTCCCAGGGCGCTTGCCGCCTGCAGCAGAAATTCCGTGCAATGTTCGGACAGCATCTCCCACCAGGGTAAGGCTATAGAAACGATTGCCGCAGGCTACGTCGGCGCCTTATTTCTTGAAGCCTCTTCACGGAACTTCCGCAGGTAGTCAGATACCCGGATTCCGCTTGGTCTCCAATCTTGACTCTTAACAGACCGAATTGACCTTGCTAATGCCGTACTAAGCTCACGACAAGATCAAGCCTGATCAGTCAGTCAGTGTACTACGCTCGCCGTCACTCATTCTCAGACCTATGAGCTTTCCAAAAATCCGCACTGATGTGGGCTGGGTACCCAAGCGTGTGTTGCCGAGAGACGTCTCGGGCCGCGTTAATTCCGCGTGACAAGCGGCACGTTTCCGCGTTGTTTCCCCGCACTCTGCGAGGCCAATCAGCGGGATAGAGCGGCAAGGATACAAGCATCCAACAGCAAGCCTCGGGTTGGGGGTTTCTCTGCACCTAAATCCTCGTCACAGGCGCAATGTTTCCGCTGGGCTTCTTCGTATCTATATCAACTGTTCCGGCAGTATCTTGTCGAAGTGCCGTCTTCAGCAACAACGCTCACGTCTGTCGCCCATCATGATCGCCGACGTCATCCATTTCATAGAAACTCAGGCCTTCGAACACCCCTTACGCTCCGCTATCTTTGCCCCGATCATCCTCCTGCTGGCTTATGTCGTCTCTACCGAAGTCACCCGGCTACGTTCCCGCATTCCGGCATTCGCTGGCCCACCCGGCCTGCCTATAGTCGGCAATATCCACCAGATCAGGGTCAACGCCGCTGAGCAGTATCGACTATGGAGTAAGAAGTACGGCCCAGTTTACCAAATCCAGCTCGGGAACGTCCCGGTTATTGTTGTCAACACCGCGGCAGCAGCTCGCGACCTCTTTGGCAAGAATAGCCAGGCACTATCAAGCCGTCCTGTCTTCCATACCTTCCACAAAGTTGTCAGTAACACTGCCGGTACCACCATCGGCACCAGTCCCTTCAACGAAAGCCTCAAACGTCGCCGCAAAGGTGCCGCCTCAGCTCTCAACAAGCCCAGCATCGCCACATACATCGACCACTTGGACCGTGAGACACGCGACTTCGTGAAGGAGGGCTTGGAGTATGGCTCGGGTGGCTCGGCAGGTGTGGATCCCATGCCCATGATTCAGCGGTTGAGCTTGTCGCTGTCCCTTACTCTCAACTGGGGCACTCGCCTGGGGTCCCGCGATGATCCGCTGTTCGCCGAGATCACTGAAGTCGAAGAGGATATCTCCCGTTTCCGCAGCACCACCGGCAATCTGCAAGACTACATTCCCATCCTCCGTCTCAACCCCTTCGATTCCTGGGCCAAAAAGCGCAGTAAGGAAGTCCGCAATCGCCGCGATGTCTACCTGAACCGCCTCAATGCCGACCTTGACAAGCGCATGGCCCAAGGCACCCACAAGCCCTGCATCCAGGCTAATGTTATCCTCGATAAGGAGGCATCTCTTAACAAAGAGGAGCTTACCTCTATTTCTCTGACTATGCTTTCGGGCGGCCTCGACACCATCACCACCCTCGTCCAGTGGAGCGTCGGTCTACTCGCTCAACGCCCGGATATTCAGGCCAAGGCCATCACCGAAATCAGGAAGGTGTACCCTGCTGATGCAGACCCTCTGTGCGACCCGCTGGACGAGGGCAAAGTCGAGTACATCTCCGCCCTCGTGCGGGAGTGCCTGCGCTACTTTTGCGTACTGCGACTGGCCCTGCCCCGGGCGACCGTCAAGGACGTGTACTACGAGGGCAAGCTGATTCCCGCCGGTACAACGATCTTCCTGAATGCATGGGCATGCAACATGGGTAAGTGGATCTTTATCCTCCTCTCACCTTCACCCTCATTCTCCTGCAGAAAGCGAATCAACTAGCTAACATGCGATCTCGCCCCAAACAGATCCGGATGTCTGGACCGACCCATTCACCTTCCGCCCGGAGCGCTGGCTCGAGCAGCCCGACGCTCCGCTCTTCACGTACGGCCTCGGCTACCGCATGTGCGCCGGCTCGCTGCTGGCTAACCGCGAGCTCTACCTCATCTTCCTGCGCACCATCAATTCGTTCGACATTCGCGCCGAGCCGACCAGCGAGAAGAGCACCGATCAGGTAGTGCTCGATCCTCACGGCCATCCTGTGCCGTGGGCTAAGGATGTTGACGTACATCCGGTGACGGGCAGCGCTGATCCGACAAGCTTGGTTACGATGAGTAGACACTTCAAGGTCGTTTTTAAGCCGAGGGATGCGGGAAGGCTGAAGGAGGCGATTGAGAGAAATGAGAGGGAGAAGGGATCGGGCGATTGAGGGAATGATGGGATAGTGTGCTAAATGAGAAATCAGTGCTCGGGCATTAGGCTAATGGAATGGTGCGGTGAGGTTTCATCGAGGTTGGGAGGTGGTGGTTGATTTGCTGAATGATGCTGACGTAAAGAGGCAGACAAACCTCTCGGAGAAAAAAGCTCAAATATACTTTTATCATTACCTTTGCGACACTCGAGCAAGAATGCACAAATCAAACGACCGCAGTTCTGCGAATGCTAGTCGGTTCTGATGCCTCCACAGCCTCATCGCGCCCTTTACGGCCCTGTGTGTTTCTGGATGAAGTTTTATTTCTGCCTGCTCCTTTTTGCGGTCAGGCTTACGCTGTTCTCTGCATTCTGATGCATCCACTTCACCGAGATACCCGTACTTAACCGAATTCATCGGTACACAGAGCCGAAAGCTTCTTGGGGCGTAGACCAGGCTCATATCATGGTCCAGATTTTCTTAATTGTGCTGTTAAGACAATAGAGCCGGGATATGTGACGGTCCTTGAAGTTTATCTGGCCCCCGTACCTGAAGAGCGCCCGCTTTCAATGAGATCCTTCATCGTATTTTCTTGCAATTGCAGAAGATATTTGAAGATTGGTATCACCTTACCGAAATAATCTTAAACCGGCTGTCTTGTATTGAATCGCCCAGCAGAAAACGCCACAAGAGCGGCCCGCCAACGCCCCTTCCGTCGTCGCCAAGTGATTCCGAGAAGATAAGCGGCCATCAGCAACAGCGGGCGGATTCCTGGGTCTGTTCTACCTCGTCTCATCCCCCTGCATTCGTGAGCGGACTCGCATCCGATCAAGTCTAAACTCGCTTCCGAGCGCTACATTCTCCAACAACTCTACAAAGCCTATTCAGATGAATAGGATCGAAAGTCAATAAGAAAATATCGCCATGCATACAGGGCGTGGCACCGAAGCCAAAAGCCTACGTCCAAGGCGCCAAATCCCCATACTTTGGCACGTAGATGTGTACATATATATTATGGACATCAGCGTTGCCCGACCACTGCCACAGCAATCTCTTTCAATGAACCAACCTTCTGGACCTACGGACGATTCCGCGATGCCCGTCGTACGCCATGTCTCCTTTTTCAGCCCCCAGAGCCGCACCGGCAAGCCTGACGTTGTCGACAACGCGTCGCTCGCCCGCATCGAGGCCCCTGTCACCGCGAAGGCGTACATGCTGTGTGCTTTCGCGGCCTTTGGTGGCATACTGTTCGGCTACGACTCGGGCTACATATCGGGCATACTGGCCATGTCGTGGTGCGTTCATCAGACCAACAAAAAAAATAAAAATAATAAAACCAGGTCCCCAAACTATCTCCTGTTTCTCGTCGCCATCCTCATACACAGAGGATAGACGGTGGAAAGCTAACAGTAATGATAGGTTCAAGCTCGAATTCGGCCACCCCGGCTCCACCGACGAGAGCGCCTTCGAAGGCTACCTCTACCACACGTGGGAGAAGTCGCTGATCACGTCCATCCTGTCCGCGGGCACTTTTTGCGGCGCACTAATCGCGGGAGTGCTGGGCGACTGGGCGGGCCGGCGCGCGACGGTGATTCTCGGGTGCGCGGTTTTCGGCGTCGGCGTGGCGTTGCAGGTCGCCGCGACGGGGCTGGCGCTGCTGGTTTCGGGACGGCTGGTGGCGGGCGTTGGGGTCGGATTTGTCTCCGCGGTCATTATTCTGTGAGTTATTTTTTTCGGCTTCCGCTCTTCTGTGCTGCTTCTGTGCCCTGAGCTGATGGCCTTTTCAAAGGTATATGTCTGAGATCGCGCCAAAGGCCGTCAGGGGCGCCATTGTTTCTGGGTATCAGTGGGCGATTACGTTGGGGTATCTGCTTGCTGCGTGTGTTAACTACAGCACGGCTCACCGGATGGACTCGGGGTCCTACCGCATTCCGATCGCGCTTCAGTTCCTGTGGGCAATCATTCTGGCGACGGGGCTGTTCTTGCTGCCGGACTCGCCGCGGTACTACGTGAAAGAAGAGAGGATTGAGGACGCGGCGAGAGCTCTGAGCAGAATACGCGGCCAGCCGATGGAGTCCGAGTACATCCAGGCGGAGCTGGCGGAGCTGGTAGCCAGCCACCGAATGGAGCAGAGTGGAGGGGGCTGGATTGACTGCTTCAGGGGCGGGTGGAGGCCGAGTGGGAACTTGAGGCGTGTGTTACTCGGCGTAATGCTGCAGATGTGGCAGCAGCTGACCGGCATCAACTTTATTTGTGAGTATTATTCCCCTCTGATGCTCCTCATCGCTGCTATGGATTTGGCTGAGTGGGCCACCTTCAGTCTTCTACGGCACAACATTCTTTCAGCAAGTCGGTATTGACTCCCCATTCGTTATCAACATCATCACCAACGCCGTCAATGTTGCTTCGACTCCATTGTCTGTTTGGATCATCGAGAAGCTTGGCCGACGCACGATGCTCATCAGCGGCGCCCTCGGCATGCTGATGTGCGAGTTCGTTGTTGCTGCTGTCGGCGTCTCGAGCCCTGGAGAGGACAATACTGTGCTCATTGCATTTGTGTGCTTGTATATCTTCTTCTTCGCCACAAGTTGGGGGCCCGCGGCGTGGGTCGTCATCGGTGAGATATTCCCGCTACCCATCCGGTCAAAAGGTGTGGCGCTATCCACTGCCTCGAACTGGTTCTGGAACTGGGTAAGGCCTAGCCCTTCTAAAGGCTCTTGGAAAGTACTGCCCGTTAATGCGTTGTTCGCACAGCTCCTTGCATTCATCACGCCCTATATCATCGATGAGCAATATGGGAACCTCGGCGTAAAAGTCTTCTTTATTTGGGGCAGCACGTGCACGCTGTGCGCAGTCTTTGCGTTCTTCATGGTGCCGGAGACTAAAGGATTGTCGCTTGAGCAAGTGGACCAAATGCTGGAGGAGACAACGCCGGCAACCTCATCTACCTGGGTGCCACGTTACACTTACGCAGATGCGTCGGCCAGGGCGGAAGTGGCCAAGGCGATGGGCGGCTTCAGGGAACTTGGCTCGGATGCGTCGCAGCCCGGAATTGGGGACGGGATGGAGTTTCAAGGGTTCAGTACCATTGTTGAGGATAAGCGTTGAGTAGCTGCGGTGAAGTCTTGGATGCTATGTTGGTTTGGATGAAAGAGCTTCAGTGGCGCGCACTTTGTCTATTGGAAATTTGTCTAGGCAATCTTGCGCTGATTTCATATATTTATCGTTCCAAAAGCCTAATTCGATGCTCAGAGCTTTTGAAGCTTTCTTACACGTTCAATTCCTGTGTCTACTAGTTGGATCGGCTTCCATGCGATGAAGTTCTTGGGCTCCGGATAATATATGGAGGTCAGTCGTGATAGATAATGAACAATGCCTATTGGGTAAATTTGAGCTTTCAAGGTTGGTCGTGTACAATTCTGGTATACGAGGCGTTCAAGTAGCGGAAGGAAGAGCTACGATCCCCTCCTTATCCGACGGCCTTCCCACCACCATCCAAAATGCCTCGCAACCGCGCGTGCACGGTTCCCAACATCTTCCTTTGCTTGGCTTGTACTGGAGGAGCAATCTTTCTGCTGTACCTAGCACTGAAGGTGATGAATTTGGGAATGGGATTTATTTTTCCTATGTTCGGAAACATGGATGAATTCTGGGCTCGGATGGGGTCGGAGATGAGCAACGGCACAAACCTAGCCGTGCAGACAACCACGGCCATACTCTGGCACACGTTCACTGAGAAGCCCTTGATCGGAGACGGGCCGACCACGGTGGAGAGGACTGTCACTGTTACACAGATGGTGAAGACACTACTCACTGTTACTGAAGTCCCGTTGCAAGTCATCGTCCCAACGGTCATCGCTTCAGCTTGCGGTGCTCACGCGTTCAGCAACGCTACAGCCGTTCACACTGCACCGACAAGTTCGATGAGAGGACCGCTATTTACTACTGCTCCTCTTGTCAACACGTCGGTGGCCAACCCTCTGGGACAGCCAACCGGCCTCAACTGCACGCGATCATTTAACCACACACTGTCGATCAACTGGACAAGAGTCTTCCACACTACGCTTTATACGCTGCCGAAGTATTCCAACAGCCTGGCCAACAGCCGCTGAGACTGCCAGAGCTCGTGGCAAGCCCCCCACACTTCCCTGCAAAATTTTACGCTGGTCATTTCTATCTGACATGAAGCATGTCCGTGAGTAGAAATGTAGATATTCTACTGCTGTGCAAGTGGTGGGGAATGAATGAAACAAAGAAATCCTCCAGGTTATCCTCCAATGTGATTCCCATTGGTCCATGCCTAAAATTCCTCACCGTTACGACGTCGTTGGCGAACTCAGGTAGGGCCGTCTAGAGCTTCGACTTGCCACCACAGGGAATAAGGCTGGCGTGGTGGTAGTTGCGGGGAAGCCCGAGCATATGCAGCCACCGGTATACCGAATCGCGAGGAGCCCAGGATCGGGAATGCCGCAAAGAGTAACGGAGGCTACAATTGCCAGATTGGGACGCGGCCACTCGCCGTCCCCACACTCCACACTCCGCAGCCAAGTTTCGGGTCTCACCCCACCGCCATCTCGCCATCCCCCACAAAAACGCCGCCCATTTGGTGAGCCGCCTGCCAATGCTCCGCACGGCGCCCATGCAGATCCCGCCCGTCTTGCGCGACCTTGTCCTTCGGCGCACCCACCGCTTCATCGGCAGGCATCCATTCTGCCTAAAACAAAGCCTTGGCCGAGCAACTGACCGTCCCCAACGTCACGTCTCGCTCTCAGCCGCTGGGCGGAACGCTCCTTCGGCAGCTGCGCCGAACATCGGGACGAGGATCGACGCCGTCCAACGCCCCCTCCACCAAGCCTCAGGCCCCGGGGCGCGCTCTGTCCAATCGTTTCCGCTTATGCTTTCTGTCTACGGACATGCAAGAAAGAACTCACGGCGCTTATCTTCCCCGCAAATGTACAGTCTATGTTCTGGATGCCGGGTTTAGAGCCCTGGTAAGCCGTCGGGAGGAGCATGGTGCTTCGGCATGCGTTCGCGCGAGTGACGCCCGCCGTTTCCTCTGCAGCACTCGTACTACCGCGCTATGCACCCCCGGCGGGCGCCCTGTCGCTGATCTTCGCTATATATTCTGCGCGTACGGTCCTGGCGTGGCGCTTGTTGTGGAGCCCTGACCCTTTTCTTCCCCCGCGGCCTCTTGCTTCGATACCCTACCTTTGTTGTTGCGATCCCGCGGACGGACGGTGCGCGGTCGAGACCTTCGTCATGGTGCAGGTCGACATGTTCGGCCGCGGCTTCAAGCTGCAGTTGGCCATTACTGCTGCTTGCTCGATGGCTTTCATTTTGTTCGGTGTGGTTGAGAACTCAAAACACTCCTCCGGAATACTTACTCACGCCCATCTAGGTTATGATCAAGGTGTCTTCAGTGGCATTGTCGGCAACGAGCACTTCCTAGACGTTGTAGGACACCCGGACGACACTATACTCGGCATCATCGTGGCCGTCTACAACCTCGGATGTTTTACGGGCTGTATTGGTGCCTTCACTTTTGGAGAATGGCTGGGTCGCCGTAGGGCGATGTGGGTGGCAATGGCATGGATCATCGTACGACAGACACGAGCCTCAATAGAAAAATTCCCAAAGCTAACCTTGCGCCTAGGTTGGCGGTTCGCTACAGGCCTGCGCCTACTCAAGAGCACATATGATCGTTGCACGTTTCGTAACTGGCATCGGCACTGGTCTTGAGACCTCGACGGTTCCTATGTAAGCTCACAAAACCCCTTAAGACCGGCGGGCGCTCATAATCCACAGGTACCAAGCTGAACTTTCTCACGCTCATAACCGAGGCCGTCTCGTTTGCAGCGAACCCCTATTTGTCGGCATCGGAATCGTGATGGGTAAGCGGGACTTCCTATTTCATCCATGACATTACCGGCTGCTTGCTTACTTACGCTCTTCTATCAGCATACTGGTTCGACTACGGTATCAACTTCGCAGGTGGCGAGATTGCCTGGAGACTTCCTATTGCATGCCAGGTTATCTTCGCGCTCATCGTCGTCGTCTTGGTATTCGGCCTCCCAGACTCGCCCCGTGATCTCTTCAACAAAGGCAGGCATGAGGACGCTACCAAGGTTCTATGCGACGTTTTCGATAAAGCCCCAGACCACGTCTCGATCAAGAAGGAGAAGGCTGAAATTCTGCACGCCCTTTCGCTCGAAGGAGAGTCGCAGAAGAGCTGGCTCCACATCTTCCAGCAGGATGAAGTGCAGACCGGAAAGCGTGTGCTGTTGGCGTACGGTATGCAGTTCATGAATCAGGTCGGCGGTATCAACCTCGTTGTGTAAGAAGCCATCACGCTCTTGACATCTCCGGGCCCAATTCCAGAAGCTGACTGTGATCGTAGCTACTACGTTCCCACGGTACTCGAAGAAAACGTCGGCATGACGCGTAACATGTCTCTACTTCTCGGCGGAGTGTACGTTTGCCCCTGCCACCCCTACTGGCCTTCAACTCACGCACCTTCTCCAGCATCCAAATCATGTTCCCGCTCGGCTCCATCATCCCTGCCCTCGGCGCAGACAAGCTAGGCCGCCGCCGCCCAATGATGTGGGGCTCCTTCGGCCTGGGCATCTGCATGATGATGATCTCCATCCTACTCAGCTTCAAGAACTCCAGCATCGGCGAGCCAACGGCCTCGGCCAGCGTCGCATTCTTCTTCATCTACATGTTCATCTTTGGCGCCAGCGTCAACTGTATCCCTTGGGTCTACGTGCCCGGTAAGCTAAGCCCCCAGTCTACCAAAAACAACGGCCATAGTAAGAAAAAATTGCTAATGGCTGACTGTAAAACAGAAATTCTCCCTCTCCGCGCCCGCGCCCGCGGCACCGCTATCGGCATTTCCTCCAACTGGCTGTGGAATTTTGTGATTGTAATGATCACGCCTATCATCATCAACCGTCTGCAGTGGAAGGCGTACCTGATCTTCATGTGCACCAACCTGCTCTTCGTCCCGCTCATCTACTTCTGCTACCCGGAGACGGCTATGCTCACGCTCGAGGAGATGGATGAGCTTTACACGGATCGGAGCGGCGAGGGCCCGATCAAGATTAGCAAGAGGATCAGGCGGGAGAAGAAGATGGGGTTGCGCGCCGGATTAGAGGCGGGGACCAGCTCGAATGAGGCAGTTGTAGAGGGCGAGAAGGACGAGAGCAGGGCGCATCAGGAGATGGTGACAGAAAAGTAGGCGGAGTGATGTCGGGTTACGGGCGCGTTTAGTCCCTTTGATTTTCTTTTCCGTGGTCTATATTTTAAGTGGCACATAAGATATCTTTTGTTAGGTTCCAAGCCTTACGCCAACCGCTAAGCTAAGCCCGGGGAACAGCTGGCTTCGAATTCTAGCGAATTGGCAACAAGCAGCGGCGACACGCTTTGCTGAATGACAAAAACAATGAATATCATGCGCCAAATACATTATGGACTGCTTGAGACAAAAAAGAAAATTCTTTTTATTCGCAAAAAGAACAAAGTATTGACCGCTTTGATGGCCTTGACAGTCACAAAATTTGTGCACACCCAGTATTGCGTTGTTGCTTGCCATTCATACTGTGCGTCATGACGCGAGGATAGTCCGTATATCGTATTATCTGCCTGATCTTGCATGCTATGTAGCAGAGCTATGAGAACGCACAAGAATAATATTTCCCTTGTTCAAGGTGGATCTCGACACTCAGGCTATTTTATACACAGCTGCTCTCATTATCAACACTTCGACTAACGCAACACACTTCTACCACGCCATAGCACCAACCGAGCTCACATACAATAATAGTGACTTACAAAAAATGGTGATACCTTGTCGAACCTCGCGAAAGAGTAGAGAGCCCGATAAAGACACCAATTCCGGTGAAGGCCGCTGCCCCCCCGATCTACGCAGCACCTCATTGGCAGGATGGCTGGAGTTCAAGTGGCTTTCATGGTGGCAGTGGGTTCCAGAGACTATCGCAAGGGAAACCCAGCAAGCAGGTGTCAGGGCAGACGTCGTGCATAGGTGAAAACTCAGCTACCTTGAAGGGGTGATCAAATGCAAATACATAATGTGCTTCAACATTAAGGTAGAGATTACACATTGGAGCAATCCATATAATAAATCCTCCAAAATTAGCTCTAAGTTTTCGTCAAAGTCAGAGCATACGAGAATTTACATTAGGAGTGTTGAAACCATAAAACGAAGATGTTGCGTGTTACTCTCAAAGACGGAAAACTGGGCCGGTGAGCGTAAGTCAGAGCAACAAACATCTCCAACTAACCCATCTTTTGCATGATGAGATCATGGATGAAACGTGCCGGAAGGCTCGCATCTGGGTAAGGCGCTTTATCACAGTCTTTCCGGTGGGGAGCCGAACCTTCGCGACGCAAACAAAAAAAGATTGATATCTTGTATGCCCACACGCCCCTCAACCCACCAAAAAAAAAATGGTTCGCGTATTGCGAGGCTTGCAAAGACCTACAAACTAACCATGCAATTCTTCCAACCGATCCTGCATGCTCCTCCTGACGAGGCAACCCTCGATGGCCGCACTGTCATCATCACGGGCGCAACATCAGGCATCGGCCTCGAGACAGCACGGCAGCTCTGCCAACGGCGCGCGTCAACGGTAATCCTCGGCGTCCGCAACGTGCCCAAGGGCGAAGCAGTGAAAGCGCAGCTGCTCGCCGACCCCGCGATCCAGCGCCTCGAACCGGCTCCCGCGATAATAGTAATGGAGCTCGACACGGCCGACTACGCCAGCGTGCGCGGCTTCGCGACCGCCGTCCAATCCGCGCTCCCGCGCCTCGACCTGCTCGTCCTCAACGCCGGCATCGGCCCCGTCGTGTTCGAGCGCAGCCCCGCCACCGGCCACGAGCGCACCATCCAGGTCAACTACCTCTCCAACGTCCTGCTCCTGCTGGCCCTGCTCCCGCTGCTGCGCGCCACCGCGCGCGCTGCGGGCGCGCCCTCCCGCGTCACCTGGGCGGGCAGCCGCGCCCACCGCAGCTCGCTGCCGAGCCTCATCGCTCGAGCTCCGCTGGACGAGCCCCTCCTCCAGTACCTCGATGACGAGCATTGGTACTCCGGGTTCGCGCGGTATCCGGACAGCAAGCTGCTGGCGGTGATGTTCGTGCACGAACTGGCGGAGAGAATGGGCGTCGAAGAGGGGCAGGTGGTGGTGAACATGTTCTGTCCGGGGATGGTGGATACAGCCATCACGGATGTGCTGCCGTGGTACGTGAGGATGCTGGTGACGGCGGCTCAAGCCGTTAGGGGCAGGTCTGCGGAGCAGGGGGGCTGGGTTGCCGTGAATGCGGCGGTGGTTGTGGGGGACGAGTCGCATGGGAGGTTTTTGCTGGATATGGATTGTGTTGAGTAAGTTGCTTTATTTCCTCGTTGCCGAGAAAGAGAGAGCTTACTTTGCTATAGGAAGTGTGATTTCTTGAAGACGGAGAGTGGTGCGCAGATGCAGAAGGCGGTGTGGGAGGAGACCATGGCAGAGGTGTCGAAGTATGTGGATATACCGCAGTTTACTGGGACTCTTAAGCGTTAGAATCAGCTAAGCAGCTGAGACCAAGGATTAAGTGAACGTGA
>JAJJID010000343.1:0-43034 GCA_022204955.1 Macrophomina pseudophaseolina | reverse complement strand
GGCTCCCATTGAGCTTTGCAATCCTCTCCTGCACCGGATGCGGTCTGCCGGGCTCGCCCAACGCCTCGACCGTCACAACATGCTTTCCATCAACGCTGACCAGCGGGGCCAGACAGGCGTTGACGCTGGCATGATACACCTTCCGGGTAGTGGGATTCCACTGGCTGACGACGACTGTGCAGGCGCCGCAGCCGCCCTCGGCGCAGCCGAGCTTCGTGCCCGTCAGCCCCACGCCGCGCAGGTACTCGAGCAGCGTCGCCTCCGGGTCCGCGTCGTCGAGCGTCACGCGCGTGCCGTTGAGGTAGAAGCGCAGCGTGTCGTCGTAGTCGGCCGTCACCGAGGCCAGCGACGGGGCCGCGGTGGCGGGGACGGCCGGGTCGACGACGCCGGGAGCCATGGTGGTGGTGGGGGGAAGGGGCGGTGGCCGGGGAATGTAGGGAATGGGTTCTTTGCGGTGGGGGAAAGAGGGTTCTCACGAAATCGTGTAGTTTTCTCGTTCCTCTACCTGAGGAGAAGCTCGCCGAGCTGAGTAGATTGGAGTTGAGAGTCCCCGCAGATGAATAGGCACGGATGAGCACAGTAGCCTGTACTCTGCAACTGTGGCGAATCGCCGAGTGAGGGGAAGAGGGGGAGGTGGTTTCGACGGCAGGCGGCGAAGTCGAGGCGAAGAGAGAGGGCGGCGAGAGAAAAGAAGGACGGCAGGATGACGGGAGGCTAGCAATGGTGGAAAAGGCCTAAACGGGGAAGTGATATCGGCAAAGGGTTCTTATCAGAAGGGGCGGCCGGTTGCGAACCGTGCGCACAGCGACAAGCAGCAGTCGTGCGCTGAGCGGCGACGTCCGAATGGTGGGGCAGGCGCGCACCCTGGCTCCGGGCCCTGGATCGCGCCGCCGCCGCCGCGGGGCTTCGAGAAATCGCACGTGAACTGGCCGCAATTCATTGTCAGCCATCAACACACCACTGATTGGATCTGCCGCTGTGCCTTCCCGGCAGCAGATCACCCACTGCCACTTCACTTGCTTTTCGCATTATTCACGCATCGCTAACAGCAATCACTCATCGCCAGCCGTAACTGAAACCATCATAGAAAATTAAAAAGACTCCTGGATTTGTATCAAGTGATGCTGTGGGAGAAGGGAGAGAGTCCAATACCCGTACAGAAAAGGGGATCCGCAGCCATTGAGTAAAATAGGCAGGTACCCGTGCCGAAGTTGCACACCGTCATAGTCGTCGTCGTCGATTACTGCCCGGCTTGCAACCTGTCCCGCATCCGCGAAAGTCAAGTCCCCAGACGTCGATCGTTTCCAAAATTCAAAGTGTCCATTAAATGCAGGCTTTAAACTTTTTGATTGATTTTCTTTTTTTTTTTGTTTTCCGGATTGGCCCAGCACGCATGGGATGAAGAGAAGTGTAAAATTGTCGGCGGAGCTACGGCTCCTGCCAATGTCGCGTTTTACTGGAGAGCGGGCCACTGATTTGTTGCGAGAACCACGCCGAGCAAGAGATCATGGGTCAAGAGTCGCTACCAAATGACATCTGACTGAAGCCATCCAGTGAGTATCGGGGTATAGTAGGTCATCGCATAGCCATCGCAAGTCTCGACGTCTGTCCAACTGAGGGCAGTTCAACCATGATTGCACAAAGGCACCCAAGTGGACGTGCTAGCAGGCGAGTGGACAGGTAAGCAGAGAGATAAAGCAACGGCTGTCGGAAAGTAATGGGTCCAGCGAGCAAGCCATGAGTAAGCAGCAGAGAGCATCAGCCATCGTCAAGCATGCATGCAAACGGGGGCCAAGGCGCATCGCATCATCGCTCTGGGAAGCATCGGTGTCACGGCCTTCACGACGTCACGCTGATCGTCTATGCTCCAGGAGGCTGTTGTCCCGGCGTCTGTCCCGGCTGGCCCTGCTGTTGTTGAGCAAGCGCCGCGTACCACATGGCCATGTAGTTCTGGTATCCGCCATACATGGCATACGGGTCAGCTCCACCCGCAGCAGCAGCATCGCCTCCAGGCGCGGCAGCTTGCTGCTGTGGCATGCCTGCCGGCTGCTGCTGCGTAAAGCTTTGCTGTTGCTGTGGTTGTGAGTAGCGCTCATTATATGGATCGTTGTCACGGCCACGGCCTCCTCGACTGCCTCCTGCTCCACCGTTCTTCTCACGCTGCAACCAGTCAGAAAATGGGCCATTCGGGCGGGTCGGGTCACATACACGTACCACGGTATCCACCTTGTCCCAGATGGCCCGCTTAGCATCTTCGATCGCCTGGCGGGTGCCGACAAGGCCGATCTCACGTTCAATATCAGCGCCAGACGCTTGCGATACATTGATCTTGCATCCAGTTGAGTTTTGCATCTCCTTGATAGTCTCACCACCTGCACCGGTCGGTCAGACGTGTTCGAAAGAGTACGCACATTCACCATCGACTCACCTTTGCCAATGATCATGCCAACGGCTTCAGACGGCACGACAATAGTATCGTTAATCTTACCAGGACCCGACGGGTCGAATGTGGCACCACGGTTGTGGTCCTTAGCAGGAGGTCCTGACGGACGGGTATCGCTTTCCACAATTTCCATGATGAGCTCCTTGGCACGAGCGGCAGCCTCTCTACTGCCGATGAGGTTGACCGGGCGCAGGCCGTTGACACTCTTGTTCTCGCCAACAATATTCACGTGGCATCCACTGCGCTCCTGAAGATCGCGGATTGTCTCACCCTGTCGGCCGATGATCAAGCCAACGGTTCTATCGGGCACCATGATTTGAACACTGTTCTCGCCGTCACGAAGAACGGGCTGGTTGCCTCTCTGCTGCCTGCCCGCCGCAGCTGCAGTGGCAGAAGCACCTCTCTGGCTACCATCTCTCGAACCCTGACCTCCGTTCTCATCGATAATGCGGTAGATCTCCCTCTTGGCATCCATGCGCGCGCGCACAGGACCAGTAATGCGGCACTGGCGCTGGGGTCCGCCAGCCTCGGGGCCAGTGACAAACTGAATCCTAGTTCCGGTGTCTTGCTCGATACGACGGAGATTCTCACCTTGGCGCCCGATTACAAGGCCGACAAGCGAGGATTCGATGGTGATTGTTTCGCTGTCCGGAGGTGACCGATCACGGCCAGCGTAGGCACGTTGAGGCGAGAAGGTTTCGCGGCCGCGACTCGGGGGTGAGCGAGACCTGTCGCGCCCATAACGCTGATCTCCACGTCTCTCGTCACGGTAGGGGTTGTAGTTGTCGCGGAAGTTGTCGCGACGCGAAGGAGAGCGTGACCGGGATCGCGAGCGGCGGTAGGGACGACCGGCTAGCCTAGGATCCTCGCGAGGTGCTAATGATACCGGAAAAATGTCAGTGCGCGAGCGCGGGACACAACTCTGGCAAGACGTATCTGCGCTTCAACATACCATCGTAAGGTTGCAGGCCCTTCTCGGCAGCGATATTACGCGCTTTGGCGAGAGCGTCGGCGATACTGACGGAACCGGTGCTGACGGGCTTTATGGCACTCAAATCGACGCTGCCGGAGTTGGTAGGCTGGGGAAGGCCATAGGGAGGCATGCTAGCGGGCGGCGTCGGGGTGACGTAGGCACCTGGGTACCCTGGAGGAAGACTCTGGGGCGGTTGCGGAGCGTGCTGTTGCGGCGGCGGCTGATGGGGGGTTTGCGAGGGGGTACTGGCGGGCCGTTGGGTCGCAGCTACAACGCAAGAACTGGTCAGCGGGCGAAAATTGAGCGGGAGGTTGGCTATTCAGGCGCATCGTACCCAAGGCGGCCAGAATCTGCGAGATGTCCGGCTGAGCAGCCATTGTGAGTCCGGATCAGTCGCGACCTGGTGGAAGAGGGAGCGCCTGTGGTGCTTTGGCGAGGCGCGGGCCGACGGGACGGGGAAGCTCGCGCAAGGTCGAGCGCAGATTGAGGTTGGGAGAGGTTGGCGCTGGGTAGTGTCGCGACAAGAAGCAAGATGAAGAAAGCCCAAGTGCGCTAGCCCAAACCCGGAGCACGGCGCACGCGAGCCGACCGGCAAGCGCGAGCTTTCCCTTTCTCGTCGTGTCGTGTCGAGGCGCGTCCACGGCAAGGCCACCACGCGTCTGCTGCTCCACTCCGCCTCCCCCATCTTGACACCCGCGTCGTATCGCTGATCACCCGCCAAATCACCATCCTCCTGCACCTTGGCACCGAAGACCGTCTCACTTCAGACACACAATGCCTGATTGCGCCAGTCTCATCTCTAGCTCACGCCACCGCCACGCATCGCACTCGCCCCCTTTGTTTGCTTCTCTGGCACCATCTACTTGCAGGAATCGGCACTTCGACCACACAGTCTTAGGCTTCCCAAGTATCATGACATGCGGTCTGCGCATCAAGTCCATCTTCTCGCTCGACAAGCGCTTCTTGGGAATGTGAAAGCACCACCCGCGAGACTTCGACTTGGTGCAGATTCCCTCGCTGCAAGGACTTGAAGCTGGCCGTGGGGTTACCAAAAATCTAGTAAGTTGCATCGATGCGGCTGTTCCTTTTGCATACTCGGTATTCAAGTGTTTCGTCGGAAGTGAATGCCATCGGGCTTTCCAAACCCTGGAACACTGGTAATATTGTTACATGCCGCTGTCCACTTGCCTTTGCGAGCAGTATGTATAAGGAATACTGCGGTTTGCTCTCAAAACGCCTGGCATTATAATAGAACTGTCAACAAAAAGCAATACACACTTTCATTCTGATTCTGCACCACGTATCTTGGATTTTGAACAGTGCCTCATCTCACTTTTATTTATAATCGACGCGCTCTCCGCCTTGACTCTTTTGAAGGCACATGGCTGTTGCTCGCTGTCTTCACCTTCTCACAAAGCACCATTCTTGAATTGCAATGACTTCCCAGATCCTCACAACCATGCCTCTATTCAGCCTCGGGCCTGGCGAAGAAAGCATCTATCTCATCTACATGGCGACATTTACCGGTCCTAGATGGATGTTCACACCGTATCACGTGCCTCTCACAGAGCGCAGAGACACCATATGGCAGGTTCAAGCCCGCGTCCTTCCTGGGCCAATCCATCTCGTCATCGACTTCATTAGTCCGGCCGCCGGCTTGAGCTTCGATAGGCGAAGCTGTATACTGAAGAGGCATGACGTGGTCGAACGATGAATGGGAGGAGCTTTTCGAGGCAACCCAACTCCACTTCGCGCTGCCTTTGCAGCCGATGGACCGGCGTATGAGATTTTCCTCTACCTTCAAGGTTCCGAGCATCATTCCACGGAAACCCACTACATCCTCTCCAACGGAGAAAGGGGCCTACTCAACGTGGGCCTCCCACCACAAGACTCCGAAAACCAACCGACGTACCTCGACGGTCGGCCAGTCTCCTTAGAAGAGCTTCGTCAAGGCTGGGTGTGGGTTTACTCCTGGGTTAGTCCTTGTTGGACACTACTCCTGTTGGAGCCGTGCCGGAGCAGGAGAGAAAGTCGATGTCTAGTATCAAACTCGAGACTACCGAAACGTCATATGATGGTATACAATTTTGGCCCGGTGGCGCCTCTCTTTATTTCCGTGAGGATTGTCGTGCAATTGATGTGGTGCAAAGCTCGAAGCGTCCGTCCCAAGAGGATGCTATGCAAATGGTCCTTCTGAGAAGTCATGCCATCGTTCTCAGGAGCCTTTTTCTTTCTTCCTTTTTTTTCTGGGGACCGCTAATTTCATTTTCTTCTTTTCCTCCTGATGCGCAGAATTACTGGGCGTCTGAGCGGTGTGTATATAGGGCCATGCTAGGAGTGCACATGAGGAACTGAAGCAGTCATCTATATGCAAATCTTGTCAATACCATTAGACCCTTACGTCCAGCTTGTTGATTCAATCCTTCCGCTGTATGCCCTGTTCTGCACATAACCCAGAAGCCTTATCATTCCGCGCGTCAGGAGAAGATCTTTGCCGGACTTCCCAACCAGGGGAAGGCTGCCAGTACCTCTTCGCCTAGTTTTCGCAACTCAGCAAGAGTCAGGAATCCGGAGATATAGCATTATGTACGCATCCGCGTAAAATCAAACAGTCACAATATCGTCCGACCTAGTGACGTCAAATACGCTGTCCTCACCTGATACTCAAGGACGCATGAATGAACAACATAATAGACATCAGCAAGGTTTTGCCCATCCTTCTCTGCCTCACCAAGAGACTCAGCGTCTTACGCATTTTTGATCTGTCAACAGTCGTAGACTACTCATGTCTACTCTCCAAAATCAGCCTGATTGTTTTGCCTCTCTTTGTCTCCCAAACAGTGCGATACAAACACGACTCGGCACGAACCACCTCGCGACGAACGCTTCGAAAGCATCCCAGCAGCTGCCACCCAAGCCGCTATAATATATGCACAATCACGCCTGCAAAACATAGTTCCATTCCCCACCAGACGGAACCGCCCCTTCACCCCTATCATCCCGCAGCACACGCATCCCATATTTCCCGCCCCCTCAACCGCAAACCGGGGTTGCGCTACAAAGTCCCTCGATGGCTCGCCACCCTCGCCCCAAATGCACCCTTCAACCAAACACCGCCAAGCGCTGGCGAAATCGACTCCTCCTCTGCTGCTGCTGCTGCTGCTGCTGCCGCCGCCGCCGCCGTTCGCTCTCTCCCCCTAGCATATCAACGCCCGCGCTCCCGCCCTGCCCCGCGCATCTGCTGCTCTCCGAACCCGGCCCCTCGTTCTTCCGCCATTCTCCAGCCTTCCCGCTCTCCTCGCGCCGGAGGCGGCAACGCGCGCAGTTCCGCCGCCCGGACGGCGCGGTGCCGGATGAAGAGGTGGCAGCTTCGTCGCCGGGAGGTGCTGGCGCGCGCGCATCTCCTGCGGCGGCAGCGGTGTCGTACTGCGTCGAGCGCTCTCGCGAGTGCGTCGAGGCTACCGACAACGGCCCCGGGTCGGGGTCTGCGAGGTGAGAGGACGCTTGGAGCATGGGGGGAGTAGAATTGGGGAGGCCGCTAAGAAAGAGAGCTCTGAGAGCGAGCTGAGGGAGGGAGTCGGGCCAGAGAAGTATCTGCAGGGTGGGTGGTGGTGGACGTTGAGGACCGGGGAGGGAGAGAGGGTGTATTGGGTTGGGTCGCCCGCGCATGAAGGGAGAGGAACGGGGCGCTTGGTGGTTGCGAATGGGTCGCCGTTGATTTCTTCGTCGAGTGCGAGCAGGGAGCTGGGAGAGACGAGGCGCGGGGGTGGTCGTGGGGGCAGGGCTCCTGGGAACAGACCTCCCGGAACCAGCAGTCAGGTAAGTCGTGGCTCTTGTGGTGATGGCCCTAAGAGTGCGGCCGGGTTGGAGCCAGTGATGAGGGATGATCTTGAGATAAGCTGTCGGAAGCGCCGTGCGAGTGAATTATGTTTGAGCGAATGTGGCTCCTCCATTTCCAGCATAGTGCGAAGTACGCGGCCAGCTTTGAGACCGGTGGGCTCAAAGGCAGCGGCAGACATACGCACTTCCAGTGTCCGGAAACGCATTGATACTGGCCTGGCATCAGCAAGCGGTAAAACAGAAATCACGAGTACTGTCTCACCATCGTCGCCATCTCTAATACCCCGACCACTTTTCTCGACTCCGGGTTTTGCCACCAGCTCGTCCAGCGAGGAAACCTCCAGCACATCTCCTCCACCACTGTTTTACAAAATTATCACGCCTCAGTTCCATAATCATCTCTTCGCTCCGCCCTCTTCGCCATCATCTCAGACCGCAGCAACCATCCACGTCCAACAAACAATCGCCCTGCACCTCTACCCCCCCCCTTTCCTCTTATTTTCCCCGCCCACACTGCTCCGTCCATAAACCCATACCCTACCGTGGCCCCCAACACTGAAACCCCCCTCCGTCACGTCCTACAGAACCTCTCTGACTGCCACCCATCCATCGCCCCCGCCGCTCCATTGCCCACAGTCAGCGCCTAGGTTCCTCACGCACCTACATCCTACATTCCACTACCAACTCCTGATCCTCAAGCCGTGGCCTCAGCTTTGGTTGAGGGACCTAGGGAAGTGCCAGCAGTTATTAGTGATCACCGTGTGCGGGAAGCTACTGTTGCGGCGTTGGGGGATAGGTTACAGATATGGTATGAAGTGGGATCGGACCGAGAAGGAGAGGATGGGATGGCGCCGGTATTTTGGAAATGGTAGGACCACGGTTGAGCGAGGGTGGATGGTATAGGCAGATGGAGGGGGGTTGTATTAACTTGGAGACTTGTTAGTGCTTTTTGTGGTGAGTATGTTTCCTCCCACATACTTTATATATTAACGCGAAATAGCTCCGAATGATGAAATGAGATTGAGTCAATTTTAATGCTGTGTATTTCGCTTTCGTGGGGGTTGCTTCGTGAGCAGATATGCTGATTGTCAATAGCAGGAAGAAAAAAAAAATTGCAAATGGAACAGAAAGCCTTCGCTATCATCAGAAAAGGAAACAGACAAGGGATTCCGTGTAGTTTTCCTTGTGGGCCTTGGCCCTGGAATACGCATGAGTATGGCTTCAGCTTGCAGGAGACTGCGCATTGCTAGAAACTGGAGGGAAATCAGAGAAAAAGCCCATCCAATGAGGCTTCCAGAATTTCCGTGGTATCATCCAGTGCCACAAGCAGTTTCCAAAGAAATATTGGTGATCCAGGTGAAGAGTGTCCGGGTCCGAATGTTAAACCAAAGAAAAAGGTGATTCGGTTAAGGAATCATGTTTGCCAAGACGAGGTGATAAGACCAAGTCCACTTCCGTTGATACAACCGACCAAATGAAAGGTTGTGATATCCTGGTCTTCTGTTGCACTGGAGAAAGGGAGGCGGAGTCGTATGAGGAAGGGCATGAGCCCCTTTGTGCTCGTCAGCCGTATCGTCGCAATATTTCTATCTTCCGATTGCGAATGGCACAAGCAGGATTGGGTTTAATCGTGCTGTGGCAATAACAGCATCGGATCGTATGCTTCTACTGCCGTTTACAGGTGTCAATGTGATCAGGCACTGAGTGCGGGAGAAAAAAGAAAAGGCTGGGGGGCGGGGGAGGGGAAGGCGCTCAGCTCGAGGGACAGCGAGGCCAGAACTCTACCTGGAATCAAGAGACCGATAAATGCCACTCTGTAAAACGAGCCAAATTGTAAATTTTGAGTCGCGATTGTCATCGAAGACGTGAAAGTTTGCGAGTAGGATTAGAGGGCCTCGCTGGCCCGATAGGATCATTTACCACTATCTGGATTTCTGGACTAATATCAGGTCTTCAAAGGAAAAGGGACCATCGGAGTACTTACAAAGAGATCAGCTGATCCAGGAGAAGATCATCTTTGGCCCAAACATCGTTCGGGCCAAGTTCCATAGCGTCGAGAATGTCCTGGTTCAAGAGAGCGTGCTGGTCATGCTCGACCTCGGCGTTGATCTGACTCATAGGGTAGAGGATGTCGAGTTCAGAGGGAATCTTCCAGATCTGATCAAAGGGCGAGGAGGTGATCATAGGAAGATAGTTCCAGGGAACACTACCGTTGCTGGGCTCGCGAGGGAGAGGGAAGTACCTGCCCACCTTGGTGCGGGCACGGTCCTCACCCTCCCACTTCTGCTCCGCGATGCTGGGCCACGGTGCCAGCCTACGCCAATCGGTCTTGTAGTCAGCACACCAGAGAGTGTGATGGCAAAGAACTGCACCCATGCCAATGGAAAGCTTGCGGCCACCGAAAGCCTTGTGTATCCGGGTTTCAGAACGCAAGCGCTGATACAGTTCTTTCTCCATGATCCTACGTTGCTCGAGCTTGATTGCAACCGTCTTTAGATTGGTCGCATGCTCGCACCACTTGTCAAGGCCCTTCAAAGCTTCAAGAAGGTCACGGTCGTAGCCGCGAAAGTGGCGTTCCACTGAAACCTTGGCGACGGAGTAGAGGTCTTCCTGAAGTGCACGCGGCGAGGACCACGTCCAGCTCTGCGTATGCGATCCAACATAGGCCATTTCTTGGTTGTCATCCTCACTTATCTCGTTGGCATTGCGGGGCTGGGCGCGGTTGACTGCAAGACCGTCACGTTGAAAATTGCTTGTGTCACTGAATAGCGCAGCTGGCTGTGTCGGCGGTATGGGTTGGTCGGGCGATGCTATCTCCAGCGGCTGCAAAGGAGACTTCTGGTGGGAATATGTGTCCATGGTTGTCACGCGGCTGCTTTTCACACTGGGTCGGACACGTAGTGTAAGCTTTCGAGGGCAAATAGCTGCGAGGCTACTGTGGCTCGGGGTAAGAACGATTGGCGGAAGTGGTGAAGGGTGAAAGGGTTGGTGGATTGGGTTGATGATTGGTAAAGGTGCGTGCGGCTGTAAATTGGCTTCAGAGCGTAATTGAGACCAGTAGGCGCGTGGCAATTATCCTACAAAAGCGCATATGATCAGCTATTGTTGCGTGCCCAACAATGGGAAGCCAATAGCAGCACATGACTGCGTGGTCTCCGTTCAATTGATGGGTCCAACAGAAGGATGGTCACCCGACCAAGCCTGCATTTGCAGAGCCGCATGGCACGGAATTGACCACGTGGAGCAGAAGAGGAAAGACGGACCTTGATTCCAGAACGAATAGTGAGAACGTAATGACGAATCCACGGCTTGAGGCGGGCGAGGACCAGCGTACTGATGCGGTAGATGTAGAAGTTGACCGGCGTTGGAACTCAAGCTTCGAGTATATGCGACGCGAAGGTCCCAAACGGAGTGTACCCGGCTGCACTTTGACGAAACCGTTGGGCTAAACGCTCGGTACACTGCGGTGCGAATAGACTTGACCGGCAGCAGTGTCTTGCTCGGTCGATGATTCAACCTCGTGAAGTGCAAAGGTTCATGCAAAGTAACGCACGGCGTTGAAGATCAAGCCAACCGATGAGTGCTGTGCAAACGAGTCCAAATGAGCTGTGTTGGTGAACGCAGCAAGCAAGCAGGGTAGGCGGAATGAAATCGCTGCAAAACTTGCTTCTTGGTGGAAGTTGCAAAGAGCGGGTACGGAGGAGTCTTAGCAGATACTGGCAACAGAAATTTGAGCCGACGAAGCAGATGGGAAAAAAAGTCGAGTCATAAAGAGAACGACAAGAGGCGCACCAACTGAACACAATTGCCCTTTTAGGCAAGCACACGATGGAAAAAGGGCGAAGATACGGAGAAGAACCTATGCGTGAAGGGTTAGCCTCTTCTTCAAGCGGCTCCAAAGGGCTAGGCTTACGGGACACTGCGATCAACGAGATTTTCCGGATTCAGAGAGCGTTAGGAAGAGTTGCTGGAAGACACGATGACGCTGAAGTAACTCTTCTGGCGCTGCAATCATAACGGACCGGCCGTTACCGAACATCTACCGCGCAACAACATCACGTGAAGTGTCACTTTAGAAGACACCTGTATCCCCACTATCCAAGGCCTCAACAGACGCCGCCGTGATGGTACGGGACCATTGCGATCAAGACCCGATAAAAGCTTCGGCTCAAATAGGGATAGGCTCATCCACCGAGGCAATAAAAGCCGATATAGAAATACCACGACAGCGAGACACAATATTGTTGAGGGCCTTGATTAGATCAGCAATGACAAGGACGCAACATTGAAAATCGGCTGCGGGTGATTCAAGAAGGTCATTGTTGGAAAGATAAAGACTAGAAAACGAGGCGAAGAGCACGAGCGTATTGTTTCTGGGCGTGAACATGCAGCTGCCTGGACGTTGGTACAACTGTCGGGTGCGCGGAGTCGCATCCGGGGCACTCTGTCTTAAATTTTTTTTTTTTTATTTTTTTTAGCTTCTTCTGTGATACCAAGACTTCGGAAAAGAATGAGTCAACCTCGCAAGCCCATGTCTGAGACTTTCCCTCAGGATCTCCTGCATTGAAGCCTACGTACCACTGGCGCTCTTATCCCACGAGTCTCAGCGTCACGACACACGGAGCTTGTTCCTTGGATTCGCGTGAGCGCTTGACGTCGAGCGCATGACGTGGAAATGGCGGGAAACGCCAATCCGGAAGAAACGGAACATTGCGGAGGACGCGATATGGCAGGAGGGGACGGCGGAAATGCGTATGGAGGACGCGCTGAAAGCAGTGGGTAATGGAGCAGGCCGCGCAGATGGAAGCACACGACGGTTGAACGCGTCAGGGGATGTACAGTGGGCTGCAGAAAATGACGCGGGAATTCGGATATCTTTGTAAACGGAAGTAAGAGCGTTCTCAAGATACGAGAAGCGCAGGAGGGTTGAGGTAGGATGCGCAGGAACCGTTGGTGTTGAAAAAAGGCGGAGGGTAGCGGAGGCGGTCACGGCGCGTTTCACGGTGGGGAAGGTCGCACGGGCGGTTTAGGCCAAACGCTGCGGGAACAAGCGACGGCCAATCGATGCTGCAAATCCGCCCGCTGCTGCCGCCGCCTTCGCCTTCGTCCTGCGAAAGTACATTCCTGCGAAGCCTCCGCTTCCTCAACACCAGGCCGCCGCGTGACGACGCGGTCCGTGGCAGCCTCGCCGCCCGTCGGCTTGCTTCTGAGAAGCCAATTCGCAGCGCTGGAGACAAACAGATGCTGAGGCTCAGTGCGCCCGCCTCTCCGCGCCGCCACGGTGATGACGTGTGCAGGCTCCGGCAAAAACAGGGTTTGCGCGCTGCAGACGTCTGCTCCAGCCACGAACGATCGCGCGGGCTGCCACACTACTTAATAGCTCGCCGGACCCACCACTGCGCTGCGATGGGCGCCCCGTACCCGACAGTCCTGCCGCTACGGTGCTGTCCCCTTGCGACGACAACCCATCCACAGTGATCTCTGGAGGCGCGGCCCACCGCGACCCGCGGCCTCGGCCGTCTGAGCGTCGTGGTGCCGCCCGCGCCAGCAGACTTCGCTGTCCGTGTCGCAAGCCGGAGCGCGAAGGATACGACCGGCCAGTGAGGCGGCCCAGATGCGCCGTCGCGCTGGCATCGTGCTGCAGCGCACTGTCCACGCTCTCCTCCAGACCGACCGCTCCGCCGAGAAACGGTTGGCTCTCCGCCCTCCACTCGCTCTCCCAGGGCGGCTATTTGCGCCGCGCTACCAACAGAGCCTCAGAGCCCAGGATAGAGACCTGATCGTCCGCATGTTGCTGAAACCGCTCGTCCAAGCGATCTGCTTGTTTCACGACCCGGCAGCAAGCCACTGCCGCCAGGTCGCTGCTCGGGCCATGCCTGCCCAGGTACGTCCACGACAAACATCTATTATTGTCTGCTTGTGCCCCGAGTGCAGCTTTCTTTCACACCTTGCCTTCACCTTCTCCTTTCTCCCCGCCCGGGCTCTTTGTTTGCCATTGAGTCATGTTTCCATTGTCCTTCTAGTAGAGTAATCCTCGCGGCTTTTGTTGTTATTGTTCACCATACCTGTCCTCGAGGCCTCTTCTTCCCTTCCTCGGCCTCGACGCGCTACGACTTTCCAACGTCTTGCTCTTTTGCACTTGCTCTTACGACCTCACGACTGCATTGACTGCATCTTGCCGCTGGCTGGCATCCACATTTTCCTAATACACAACCTCCAGGCGAGTTATTTTCAGACCCTTCGGTCATCATGTCTTCCGCAGCGAACCGACCTTACGCCTTTCCGGACGTACCTCCATCTCACTCCGCTGGCGATCATGAGATGCGGGACTACTACGCCTCCCAGGACGCACCGCGACCTGTCACAAACCAAGCACCATACCTCACACCATACCTCGGCCTTCGAGCTAGGCTTTCGCAGGTCTGGATCAACCGCTGGACTATCCTCCTCCTCCTTGTCCTCGTGCGCGTACTCATTGCCACTGCCAACCTCAACGACAACCTCAGCTCTGCCCGCACTGAAGCTCTTTCAGCATGTACGAGCGTCGAGTCCGTCGGCAGTGCCATGGCCTCTATGCCCCACTACATGTCCAAGGGCGTCAACCAGATCACTACTTCGGGTATCGAGAAGACGGTGAGCGGGTTGATGTCCATGCTCGACCTCATCGTCACTGGCGTGGAAGAGCTTGTCGTCTTCTACATCAACCTTCTCACGTCTACCTATGTCTGTCTGATCACTCTCGCGGTTCGTGGCAGCCTGCACACTGTCATTGAAGCTGCCGAGTTCATTGGTGACGGACTGAACAAGACTCTAGACGTTGTTGGAGATAATATCGCCGACGTGGCCGGTGCATTCCAGGACGAAGTCAACAAACTCATCGATGGCATCAACAGCATCCCCCAAATATTTGGCGGCGATGGCATGGACAAGCTCAATCTGACCTCGGAGATCGATGAGCTCAAGAACCTCCAGCTCCCAGCTGGATACGACCAGGGCCTGGAGAAGCTCAACAACTCGATCCCGACGTTTGATCAGGTTCAGAACCTCACCAACAGTGCCCTTCGCCTCCCATTCGAACTGGTGAAGCAGTTGATCAACGAGAAGACCGGCAACTACACATTCAACGACTCCATCTTCCCGGTGCCGGCCAAAGAAAAGCTCACGTTCTGTTCCGACAGCAATGGCATCAACGACTTCTTTGATGGCCTTGTCAAGACTGAAATCGTTGCCAAGCGAGTCTTCATTGCCGTGATCGTAGTCCTCGCCGTCCTCGTTTGCGTGCCGATGGCCTGGAGGGAAATCAAGCGCTGGCAAACAATGCAGAGACGTGCTCAGCTGGTCAGCCAGACTGCATACGACCCTCTGGACGTCGTGTACATCGCTTCCAGGCCTTATTCGTCATCCATCGGTATCTGGCTCGCCAACCGCTTCGGCTCCACTCGTCGCCAGATCGCTGTGCGCTGGGCAGTCGCCTACGCTACTTCCACGCCGGCGCTCTTCGTCCTGTGCTTGGGACTTGCAGGCCTTTTTGCCTGTCTTTGCCAATATATCCTCCTCAAGACGATTGAGAAGGAAGTCCCCGAGCTCACGCAGCAGGTTGGCGATTTTGCCGACAAAGTTGTCTTTGCGCTGAACAATGCCTCGGAGTCGTGGGCCAACGGGACCAACAACGCCATTGGAGCCCTCAACACGGACCTCAACGACGACTTGTTTAGCTGGGTCAATACCAGCACCAAGGCTGTCAATGATACTCTGAACGTGTTTGTGGACGAGATGAGCGATGCCCTCAACGCAACCTTCGGTGGGACCGTTCTTTACGACCCCATCAAGGACGTTCTGAACTGCCTTGTTGTCATGAAAATTGAGGGCATTCAGAAAGGGCTCACGTGGGTTCACGACCATGCGCACGTCACCGTCCCGACGCTGCCCAATGACACCTTCTCCATTGGCGCAGCAGCCGCAATGTCAGACGGATCTGCTGACGACTCCTTCCTCGCGTCTCCTGGCAGCGAGGCAGCCGACAAAGTCTCTGATGCCATCGTCAAACTCGTCAACAAGCTCAAAGAAGGCATTCGCATCGAAGCGATCATCTCCACTTGCATCGTTCTGATCTGGGTCATTGTCCTCATTATCGGCATCGTTCGGGCGATCATGGTCTTCTCGGGCAGCGGTAAAACGCGTGCCGAAGGCGGGCAGCACTACGTGGCTGACCCTGAGACCGATCGCTATCGCGGCCATGACGCACCTGTGGGTGTCGTCTCGCCGCCTCGCCCTAGTGATGCCGCACCGCCGTACGAGTACGTCAACAAGGCCGCACCCTACACCATCGTTCCTCGACCTTTCCCGAACTTCAACCAGCAGCAACACCAATTCCAAGAGAATTTCTCCGAGGTGCCACTGGATAATGAGAAGGTCGGCGATGTGGGTGCGATCCATCCTGTCGGACTTGCCGTGTCGCGGCCCACACAGGAGCGCACGAGCAAGGCTGGCAGTTTCGACGAGACAACTCCAACCAATGAGAAATCCGGCGGCAGAAGCTGGAATCCATTCTCTTGAGCAGCATGCACAACCCTCAACTGACCTTTCCTCCGCCTCGGCGTGACGGACTGTCGTCTACTGAGGAATGCGCAAGTGCTGCCCAATTTGCGACGAGTTCGTAATTGCTCAGGTTACGTAACCTGGTCCCTGAGGTCTTTTCTGCGCGCTATTTTGCAGCGCGGAACCACTGGTTTGTAGGTCCTTTGGATCTCGCCACTGGAAACTGGTGTTTATTTATCTCTTTTCTTTCACGTACATGATCAAAGCGGGAACTGGATCATTCCTCACGATAACGCGAAACATTTTCCTACCCTACCATTGGATCTTTCGGGAATGTGCCCTTCGCTCAACCGCTTGGATTGGACGCGAAAAGAGGAGGGAAAAAGATTGGTTTGCGCACTTGAGTTGCGTTTGCATGCATCCTGGGGGCGTTTGTTGAGTTTTCTCCACTTTCCCTCACCCCCTCCTTTTGCTGGAGGCTAGTGGTGCAGCGTTGAAAGCAGTTGGTTCTGGTACTTTAGCCCTTGCCCTCCCGCTCCTCTCCAGCTCCCCCGTCTCCGTCCCCGCCTCCCCATCGGCTTGGGCCAGTTCTTCTCGCAATCTCCCCGCCTCAGCGTTGGCTTGCCCCTTTGGCCGCGAGGTTGCTTGTAGGAGACTGTACGTCGAGTTGGTGACGATGGTAGGCCGCGATAGAGGCGGTGTGCTGAAGCTGTGCACGAGCCGGACATCTTGGGTATGATCGTTCACTCGCCTGTCGTATGAGCCTCCCGCTCCGCGCGCTCGCCCTTCCTGCGCTTGTATCTTCGGACCCTGGACTGCTGGTGGCGCACCATGCGGAGCGGAGCTGGAGCTTTGCTGTTGATGTAAGGTCCGGAGGCTTCGACAGCTGCTGACCGGTAACGAGCGTTCATGTCTTACCTCCTTGCCCGTGTGGCAAGTTGCAGTTGAAGACGAGTGAGATGCGCTGCCGTTCGCGTCTGATGCGGGTGTTCGTGGTTTCGGTTTTTAGCGCCTCTTGCGCCGCTCTGGTTCTTGTTGAATTATTCCGAGATTTTCCTGGCTCTATTGGTTTTTTTTTTTCTTTTGGTGGTTCTCGGGGCCGCTGCAATGGCTGGCAGCAGCTCTAGTCCTCGTCGAGAACGAGGGATGGTGGTAGCTACATAGTTTCTCACATGGCAAGGAAAGCGGAGAAGGTCAGCAGGAGGAGCCTGAGGTTGGGGGTCCTATAGAATAATCTAGCACTCTCCCTCATCTATTGGATGCATGATGTGTCATGGCTGGTGGCGGGTGGTCTGGTGCTGACGGGGAGCTAGCCGGTGGTGGTCATGCGGAGGATGGGCACATGGACATTCAGCTGTGGGTTGTAAGCTTTATAGAGGGCTGTAGTCCCTCGAGCACGTTGTCAAATGCGGCCGTCTCATTCGTCTGTGCAGCTCTGCGTCTTCGAGGAGCAGTTCACCCCATCTCGGCGCCCATATCAGCATCTTCGATGGGCTGCAGCATGTCTCGCAGCTGGAAGAGCACGGCAAGGCGCGCTTTACCCAAGGCGGCAGTGTGTCTAGCGAACAAACACGGTGGTCGCCACGAAGCGGATTCCTGACACTCGTCTCCGACGGCGGACGTGGTCGAAACACAAGAGGCAGCGCAGAATGAGGAGGGGGATGCGGCTCTCGAGCATCCGCGCGGCTGGAGTTGTTGATATGACGTCGCGAGCTCGCTACACGCCCCTATAGCAGCACCGCGTCGCCGGCAGAAGACCCCAGGAGATTGCATGAAGCCAGGGAGCATCGCGCAGGGTCTCGCAACGCAAAGGCGAAAAAAAAAAAGCAATACAGCGATGATGCGCTGTCGGTTTGGGCCAGCAGAGAGCACACCGCCGAGCCGCCTGCGTGGCGGCTAGGCCCTACGAGGAGCCGCCTGGCTGGGCGCATCCGGCCTTGGCCCAATTGCTATCCGGCCTTTACGCACCCCGGGAGCAACGCATCAGAAGCCGGCTTCGTTCACCTCCTCCTGCCGCCCACGCATGACGCCTCATCCCGCTGCACTAGCCGCGACTCGCCCGTCCTCACTTCCCCCTCCGACGCGCCCGCCCCACCGCGCCGCCTACTTGTAGTGGTGCCTGGCCGCTGCCGCACAAATCACCTGCCCGCCGACTTGACTTTCCCACCGCGACCCTGGACTCGAGTCCCGGCCCCCGTCTCCCTCCTCCCCTCCTCCCGTCCGCCGACGCGTTTGAGCTCCGGGAACTCTCCTCGTCGTCGGCCATCCCAAAGCGTAGCCACCCTCCATCTGCCTCCGCCGCCTGCGCAGCCCGCAAGCTACACCTCGACGCCCGCAGACGGCACCGCCTCTGGAAGCTCGAGCTCCTGCTCGACGAGGCCGACATGAAGTTCTCTCACAGCATCCAGTTCAATGCCGTGCCGGACTGGAGCAGCCAATACATCAACTACAGCAATCTTAAGAAGCTGTGAGTATGGGAATACCACGGGCGGACAAATGGCACAAATCGCCGGTTTAGGGGAGAGCAGGACTGGCTGACAAGCTCTTTTTTTTTTTCTTCGCGCCCAGGATATATCAGCTCGAAAAGCAGATCCACCAGCGTGCCGGCCCGGAGACACAGGATGCCGAGTCATCGCCGCTGCTCGCCGGCACCGTCGACGATCCCGACAAGACGTTTTCGAGCGCGCTGGACCACGAGCTAGAGAAGATATGCAAGTTCTACAGGTCCAAGGAACAGGAGGTGTACGCGGAGTTGGAGTCGCTGCTCAAGGAGGTTGAAGAGTACTTGGAGGAAAACGAGGATTTGGACGGGGAGGAGCACGACGATGGCCCGCCGTCATCGCGCCAGACGAACAAGAGCACCGGGCGCAAGGGCAGCGTGTTTAATGGCTTCGGCTTCGGCAAGCGGCGGCGCAGCACCGTCAGCCGCCCCTCTCTGGCAGAGGAGGATGAGAGCGACGAGGACGCCGACGAGCGCTCCGCTCTGCGGAAGACGAACTCGAAGAACAGGAGGAATTCGCGCGGGGAGGAGCACATGTCCGGATCGGGGATGATGTCCTCTAGCGCAATCTTGGGACGGAGGCGACGGAGCTTGGCGTTCGACGACGAGAATGACATGTCCTTCGCCGTGCTGTATGACTCAGTCATTTCCCTGAAGAAGCGGACGATCAGCCTCTACGTCAACATCTGCGAGCTGCGCTCCTACATCCAGCTGAACAAGACGGGCTTCAGCAAGGTGCTGAAAAAGTACGACAAGATCCTGGACCGCAACCTGAAGAGCACGTACATCGAGCAGAATGTGGATCCAGCATACCCCTTCCAGCAGCACGTCATGGACAACCTCGCCGATAATCTATCCAAGATCGAGAGGACCTACGCGAATCTTTGCACCCAGGGTGACCTCCCGACTGCGAAAAGGGAGCTGCGTCTGCATCTCCGCGAGCATGTGGTGTGGGAACGCAACACTGTCTGGCGAGAAATGATTGGTATCGAGCGGAAGGCTCAGGCCGCGAACCTCGGTATCAGACAAACGATCCTTGGCCGCGATACAGACCCGAAGGGTAGGCTTCAAGGCGACGAGGATCAGGTTGGGATGAAGGAAATCCAGACTCCGGTTGGACGCTACACATGCCCGAGATGGCTGCTCAGCTCCACGTTCTACACAATAATTGCCATTTTGGCAGTGTTTGCGGTGCTCCTTTTCGTCCCTATCATGAAGGAACCAGAGCAGCAGAACTGCTTGGCGCTCGTCGTTCTTGTGAGTTTGCTGTGGGCTACCGAGGTGAGTGATATAGAACAAATACCGTAAGTCAATTTCGCATACTGACTCCTTGCAGGCCATTCCGCTTTTTGTCACGTCTTTACTTGTTCCCTTCCTTGTGGTTGTCCTGCAAGTGGTCCGCTCGGAATCGCGGCCGCACGATCGTCTAGACTCAAAAGCCGCGGCGAGCTACATCTTTTCCGCCATGTGGACGCCCGTCATTATGCTACTTCTTGGCGGGTTCACAATTGCTGCCGCTTTGTCGAAGTACAATATCGCAAAAATGATGGCTACCCTTGTCCTGAGCAAGGCAGGCACAAGACCCAGGACGGTGTTACTCACTAGCATGTTCGTGGCCATGTTCGCGAGTATGTGGATTAGCAACGTTGCAGCACCTGTGCTTTGCTTTTCCATCATCCAACCAATCCTCCGTAACCTGCCAGCAGACTCCAACATGTCGAAAGCCCTGCTGCTGGGCATTGCATTGGCCTCCAACATTGGCGGCGCGGCATCCCCCATCGCCTCTCCGCAGAACCTGATCGCCCTACAAAATATGACGCCTCAGCCCGGTTGGGGTGTGTGGTTCTTCATCTCCCTCCCAGTCTGCATCATCAGCATCCTGGTCATCTGGGTGCTCCTGCTGCTCACCTTCCAACCGGGCAAGGGCACGACGATCGTACCCATCCGGCGCATGCGTGACCGCTTCACTGGCATCCAGTGGTTCATCAGCATCGTCACCATCATCACTATCGTGCTTTGGTGCGTGACGCACCAACTCGAGCCCGTCTTCGGCGATATGGGCGTCGTTGCCATTATCCCCATCGTCTTATTCTTCGGAACCGGCATCCTCACCAAGGAGGACTTCAACAACTTCCTGTGGACCATCATCATCCTGGCCGCCGGCGGCCTGGCACTAGGCAAGGCCGTCAACTCCTCGGGCCTTCTGCACACCATCGCCGCCGGCATCACGCAGAAGGTCGAGGGTATGAGCCTGTACGGCGTCTTGGTCGTCTTTTGTGGACTGATTCTCGTGGTCGCCACGTTCATCAGTCATACCGTCGCCGCGCTGATCGTGCTGCCCCTGGTCAAGGAGGTCGGCCAGGGCATGGCCGAGCCGCACCCGAATCTGTTGGTTATGGGGAGCGTGTTGATGTGCTCGGCGGCTATGGGGCTGCCGACGAGTGGGTTCCCGAATATGAGTGAGTTGGCCCCTCCCATTGACCCTTCCGTCTCATCGGGATCATTGACTGTTTTTGCGGATTTGGTACTGACGTATTTGTGTTACAGCTGCTATCATGATGGAGACGGAGACGGGCCAGCGGTATCTCAAGGTCAAGCACTTCATTACGCGGGGCGTGCCCGCGTCGATTCTGGCTTTTGTTGTCGTTATCACGGTGGGGTACGGGTTGATGCTTGCAGCAGGCTTTTAAGGCGGAGGGCTCGCCGTTGCTGTATCCTGCGGATGGCTCGCTTCGTGATGGCTCATGGTTTTGACTGTCAATTGGACAGCGGGGTTTCTGTTGGGTCATAGAATGTTGTTCGGAAGGCCCGGGGATGTGAGGATCAGGGTGAGCGCTTGTGTATTGCATAGCATTAGAGGTGGGTTGGTCTCCCGTGAGGCGTATCTGCGTGTCTTGATTTTTGGGATCTTGCGGGCCGGTGAGGTGAAGCGTGTGGTCGGTAGCTAGATGATGAGATGGAATGATACGCCTTTTCTTTTTTCATTGCTCAGCCCCGCCGTGTCTATGATCTGCTAGCTTCCTTATCGGTAACTAGCCGGTCATTGCATGACGGCTTGCCTTGCTGACGGCGCTAGAGCCTTTGGTAATGCGTGGCCTATTTAGCTGTAGCTACTGTTGAGCCGTACCTAAGGCTTGTTGAACCCTGTGCTCAATCTGTTAATAGATTTCGGTCATGGGCTAGTCAGGTGGTTGGTCACTGGTTTGTGGATTGAAGGCGATGAGGCTTGTCGGTTTCTTTTTATTGAGCTGGGAGATCCTCGCCTGCGAGGAGGCCGACTGCCAATGCGCTGGGCCTGCGGCCCAGCCATACAGCCGTTTATTCCAAGTGATCAAGAATATCAACACAGTACAGAGTATCTAGGACGTCAAGCAGTTATTACCATATTTACTTCCTGTGCCAACACTCTTAATTCTACGCCACATGTCTACATCTTCTCAAGCAAAGCTATAGCTATGCAGTGACGCCATTCATACCACGGGATATCAAACCATCAAACCATCAAACACCCAGTCCACCATCACCACAATGACAAAATCAACCAAAAGTATCCCACCGCCTTATGCCCATTTCCGGCGCCCTCACCGGACTCAAATCCTTCCGTAGCCCACCTAAAGTCCCAAGACCGCCACCGCCGCCCAGCGCACCCCCTGCCCTATTATAACACCCATAATGCACCACCACTCCGTCAGGGTATACCCTGATCGCGCTGTTTCCGAACCTCTTGCCACAGACCCTACAATGCCTATCCTCACCAATTACAACCCTCCTATTCTTCCCGCCAACGGTCCCAGGCGGGCCACTGCCAAGCAGAAGCGACGTTTCGACCTCCAGTTTCTCAACGGCGCGAAGCTGAGCGACGACGCGCTCCTCGTTCATGATGCTGTTAGCGCTGCGGATGCGGCCGCGGAAGTAGGACTCCAGGTCTTTGACCGGCAGCACAGCGGGGATGAGTTCGAGGGTGGAGGATGCGGGAAGACGGGCGCCGTGTTTAGAGAGGAGGGAAAGTGCAGGTTCCCAATTGGGTTTGTGAGGCGGGGGAGGTGTGAGGTATAAGGAAAGAAGGGTGTGGTAGATGGATGGCTCGGCGTCTTCCGGGTCTTGTTGGTGTGGGCCGCCTTGCTGGCGAGATTGCGGGCGGCTGGAGGGGGCTGCGGGCGCAGCAACTTGTTGGGATGCAGTGAGGTAGACTTGGTTGCAGTAGCTGGGTGATTATCAGTGATAAGGCAATGAAAATGGTGACCTGGAACTTCGCACTCTTCTGCTTTTTCGTAGTCCTCCAGCTGGAAGACATAGATCTGGAGTGCCTGCTTGTGTTGGCCCATCTTGCTGAGAACAATGGCACGCGATTCATAGAAGTCCGGTTCTGTGACAGAATTAGCTTCAATGCGGGACCCAAGCAGCCAACGAGGCCCTACCATCTTGCGGAAGAGCCCGGAAAATCCTCGCCTTGTTGTACTGATGACTATTCCGTAGGAAGACCTCGAGTTTCTCTCTCCACTCTTTGTGCTCTTCTTCACTCTCGAAAATATCCTCATTCTTAGCCCTGAGTAGCCGCTCGAGGTATTCGTCGACCAATCTTTGATGGAAGTCCGGCGTCTGATCCCCAAGTTCGGTGATGATGTGTTCTAGGTAGCGGACAGACAGCTTCGGGTCGATTCCATGAAGGAAGTCCAATACCCGCTCTCTGGGAAGGGTTTCCGCATTTTCTGTGTCAGCAAGGAAAATCTCCATACCCTGCTCAGGGTCTGTACGGATTGGCCACTCTGCATATTCGAGAATCAAATCAATGAGTTCCGGTGGCAATTGCTGGAGATATGCAATCGTCCTCTGCGGCCCTTGGAGTGCTGGGCTGACATCTTCTCCATCCTCGTCTTTGCCAAACTTCTCAAGCAGCTCCAGAGCCTCGTGGTGCATCTTTTTGCCATGTAAGAAATCAATGAGGTCTGTGTATCGGCCACTCTCGTAAAGCTTTTCCCTGACCACTTCGGGGTCGCAGAAGTTGTCAAGCCGAAATAAGGGACCGGCCATGCCGGGTCTGGCAAGCATATATGCGCGGAATAATGTTGTATCGGTAATGCTTGCGACCTTGTGCAGTCGTTGGGCCCAATCGATGTCCTCCACTTCTTCGGGAAGCAGAAGAAATTTCGCAAAGGGAGGCTTATAGCCCTCTGGCTGCTCTTCTTTCGGAGGGAGAGGTTGCTTGAGCGTGCCATCATAGTGGATGAATTTCTGAAGTTGGGCACGAGTCTGCGCCAGAAAACCAAAAAGCGCAGTGACGGCGACTATCAAATCCTTGCCCTCTGTGGAAGAAGGTAAGTTGGCACCCAGGAAATCGCAAAGAAGGGATGAACTTACGCAGTGGCTTATCCGGCTCGGGCAGATTATCAGCAGATTTCTTGCCCCTAATGCTCGCGGTATCACTGTCCAGCCTGAGAGAGCGTACAGAGGCAGTGTCGGAATCGGGCTTCTTCTGTTCAGCCACAAGCCTACCGAACATAGCCCTAGTAAGGGTGTTGCCAGTATGCTTCTCCGTAGGTGCAGCTTCCTCATCAGTCTTGCCGCCCTCGTCTTCGGTCTCGGCCTCAGCGTCGCTCTCTACCGGCTCATCTACGGTGGAAAGGTCACCAGCAATGGACTTTGGATACAAAGCAATGACTTTCTCTGGCGGAGCAACGGCGTCGGAGAAAAGATCCAAGGCTTCCCGGTAACGTCTCAGCTGAAACAAACTTTGGGCTTTCAGGATTTGCACGTCGCGGATACGGCCCTCCTTGTCTTTGAGGAGAGTATCTTCCAGCATATTGAGCAAGCTGATAGCTTCATCATACCTTGCCTTTGCAATCAATTCATCGATTTGCTCCTCGTAGTGAAGAGCACCCATGCGCCAAATGCACCTGTCATTGGCAACGAGAAAGCCTTTGCCAGCATGGGCGAGACTGATGTTGGGCTGCGGAACATGGAGGAAGGCAGCATTGGGTATACTGATTGTTTGCAGCAGGTTCAACGTGTCAGGATTGCGAACCTCGAGAGCACCCTTGGCAGGAGGCTGCAAGGCGAGCATGTAAGGGTAGGAGTAGCCTATGGCTTCGGGAGCAACGGTCCATGGGATCTGACGCTTTTCCAGAGCCTTGCCTTCGGTGTCGACGAACAGGCTGTTGACATCCTTGGCCAACAGCATTTCACCCTCACCAAGCCGTGTAGCCATTGGCTTGGGGACCCAGCTTCCCATGGCCATGTACCCCATGCCCGAAGTATTCACGGCGCCGAAACGATTGACTTGCTGGCCGGCCGAGTCACCCAGGGAACTTGGCTTCACGATGTCGGTGACTTCCTGCGACTCAATGTTGACCATAACAAAACCAGGGTCCATTCCAGCAACAAGACTGATGCCGGTGGCCCAGGTGAGCGACTTCACGGTGGAGACCAAGGTGATTTCTGCCGTGTCTTCCGAGAGCTCCATATCCTGCCATGACCACAGTATAATTCTCCGCTTGACAGCAACGGCGAGGCGCGAAACGATAGAGGGGATGCCGGTGGTAGGGTCCTTCACGATGTTGGAGGTCACGGCGAAGGTGGCGGCACCTTTGGTCTTTTCGAGGCGCTCTTGCAGCTCGTATGTCTGCAAGTCGTAGATGGAGACGAAGTTGTCGCTCAGAGATACGAGGATGTTGGACTCCTTGATTATGGCCAATTGTTGGATGGGGCGGCGGGAGAACTTCTCGACCTCGCGCAGCAGATCGGCGGGCTTCTGCTTGGGCCTGGGCGGCTCGTCGCCATCTTCGGCAGGGGCAGGGCCAGGCTCAGGCTCGTCGTTGGCCTCGTTGACGCGGTAGATGCGCAGGCAGCCCGTGTTCAGGCCGACCAGCAGCCGGTCGCCTGGGGAGGTCGGGTTAGCTCGTGCAGAGGGCTGGACAGGCGGGCGTACCATATGCAAGGATGGAGTCGATCTTGGACTTGTCGCGCTGGCGAAACTCGACGACGGGGCGGGCGATGAAGGCGGTCAGCATGGTCGCGAGACAGCGCTCAATCCATGCGGTGGCGGGGGCAAAGATGCCGTCGCGCGGTCGACGCGGTGTCTGTCGAGATGGGCAGCTGGCAGCCAGTGGAGCTCGGGCGGGCGGTGACGACGATTTGTCGGCCTCTGCGCGCGCCGACCGGCCAAACACCCGCCGCCCTGCCGCCCACCACCACCACCACCGCCTGCATCTGCACGCTTCCGGTCCGCCGCCGTACAGCTCTCAGCCACTGCTTCCCGTGCCACCACCGTCTCTCACACGCGCTTGGCCACCTGCGGCAATGTCATCTCTGGCCACAGGAAATGCCACGCATACCTCCGGTCCTCCTTCAGCTGAACCCCCAGACCGCATCTGCTGCCCGCTGCCCTACCTGACCCCAGCACCTCTTCCGTCCGACCTCGCGTCTAATGTTTCGTGGCGTGCCCATTTGATGGTGGCAGGGATGCCTCCTAAGGGAACGTTCTCGATGCTGTAGAGCTCGCCGGCCATCTTTCCGTTGCCAGCATTGCTGCGCACGGCGAGCCCCCATCGCCCTTCCGCCAGCCCCCGCACTGCTGGGTCGGTTGCAGACGAGCCGAAGCCACGAGTTTAGGGCACACCTTCTGCAGCATCCTCTCCGGCCCGATGCTGAGCCTAATGCCGACCCCAGAGCACCCTAGGCTTGACCGGATCCGCCTCCGTGCCGTCTCAACTTTCAGCCAAGTAAGCCTCATGCTACTCTCGTTCCTAAAGAGGCAACAAAGAGATGACGCCTCTTGCTTGCCGGAATCCTGGCGATTCAGCTGGTGTTTACCGCATCCTGCCAAGCTCTGTCCTATCCTGAGACAGGGTTTCAGACGGGCAGTTGGAAGCGTGCTCAGCATCAACTTACTTCCCCACAACTTTATCCGCCTCTCTAAAACCCCTCCGACGCTTTGGTCGACTGGTATTGGTTCGTGCTGGACATCTTGTGCGCCGCTCCAGCGGTTCAGATGGTCCGGGATCCCCTCGAATCGGCATAACCATCAGGCTTCGCCTAGGGACGCCCTGCATTAGAGCCACTTGGAATATATTCTTGGCCCCACTTCCGCTCTACCAACTTCTGCTCGTTTGTTTCGCTTCCTGTGTCTCAAAATCCGCTTGACCCTTCTTCTGCCAGACTGCAAACGTTCTCCTTTTGCACCTCAAGGTGGCGACTGCCGGACATATGTCCCGCCATGTAATAACTTTGCTTCACTGATTGGCGACATCTTTATATCTCCCGTCTCCCCTGTCTGGCCACCTGCCGTCGTGAACTGTGACCTTGACCTGCTGCTTTTTATTTTCCCGCAAAACATTCATCATTCCTTCCGCCAACATGCAGCACATGGACGGCCGGCAATTGATCATGTGGGACCTATCAATCGCGCTGATCATCATCTCCAGCGTATTTATGGTCGGCCGTATTTACGTCAGATTCTTCATGCTGAGGACCCCTGGATGGGACGACTATTTTGCCATTGCCGCCTGGGCATGTACCGCATCCTGCTGTAGCTTCTAGGGACCGGCACTGACCGTGTCCAGATTTGTCTCTCGGGGCAGGCCTCGATTGAGCTTGTTGGTATGTTACGGCAGACCATCCATGGTTTACTGTGCTAATGACTCTCCAGCCACGTATAATGGCTCCGGGAGGAACATGGCCCTAGTACCTGCCGACCAGATACACACATACTTCACGGTGCGTACGCCTTTTCGCTATTCCCTGGGCCTGAAGCGATGACTGACGAGATTCACAGCTCTTACCATCTGCGCAATTACTGTATTTCCTCGGCACCGGCTTCGTACGACTGTCCATTCTCGCTTTTCTGCCACGACTCAATAAAGAAAGTGGGTGCAAGACACTCTCTTGAAGGACTCAACTCTACCATGCTGCTAGTCACTGACATCTGACACTTCTCAGGGCTCTTCATGACTTGGGTCTATGTCGTCGGGGCCGGCATTATCATACTCACTTTCGGCGCCTTCTTCGTCCTCCTCTTCGAATGCAGGCCAGTAAAGTACGTCATCAGCACGGGTGAAAAGGGGATCTTGCTAGAGCTAATGGTTCGCAGAGCTCTCTGGGATAAGACAATGCCGGGAGCCCATTGCTTGGCGCAGAGTAAAGAAGCTACTCTCATGTACACCCACAGTAAGTTCGGAACTCAATTTACCATCACGGGCGTCACTCAGACCCACCACAGGCGGCCTGAGTATTTTTTTCGACCTTGTTCTACTGGCCATGCCCATGTGGGTCCTCCACAAAAGAATGATCTTCAGTGTGAGGACCATCAAGGTAGCCCTCGTCTTTGCCGTCGGTAAGATATCACCATTATCTCTCCAACCCCTCACCATGACTAACAACTCCAGGTATCTTCACCATCATAACCGGAATCGTCCGCCTATCAAGTAAGCACCTTCCCCCTACTTTTCCAACCCTCCACAACCAAACTAACGACCCCACTAGCAATCGTCACAATCAACATGGCCGTCAACACGTACGCCCCCTCTCCCCCTCAGACCCCCTTACCGACAACTCAACCGACCTAACATACCACAAACCACACAGTACCTACAACGTCACCTTCGCCGCCGTCTGGACCAATCTAGAAGGCCACACCGGCCTCTGGGTCGCCTGCTTCCCCGCCCTGCAACCCCTTGCCCGCCGCCTCGTCACCCGCCTCGGCCTACGTCCATCTCCCGGCTCCAAGCGCTCCTCCAGTAATCGCACGAACAAGCCGCCCTCGGGCACAAACGGCCACTCCTCCACGCCGTCGTCGATAGGTCTCGCGTCATTTTTGTCCAGTTGGCGCAGGAGGCGCGAGCAGCAGCAGCAGCAGCAGCAGCAGCAGCAGCAGCGCGCCGCCGGAGAGAGGGCATCGAAGGAGTATATGGTACCCGCGACGAGCGAGAGGAGTAGTGTCGCGGCGGTGGGGGAGGAGAGGGTGTCAGAGGAGCAGGGCAGGCTGGGACCCGCGGTCTTGTCGTCGTTTGTGAGTGGGGGTGGGAAAAGGGATTTGGGGGCTGCAGGGGATTTGGGGGAGAATGGATATCCTGAGGATGAGGAGGAAGAAGAAGAAGAGGAGGAGGAGCGGTGGGATAATGTGGATTTTGGCGTTGGTGAGGATGATGAGGACGAGGAGCAGGATTCAGAGAGGGGAGCAGGGCCCGGGCAGGGGCCGGGGCCGGGGCCGATGGCAGCGATGCAGTCAGGTTTGGGGGGCATTATGAGGACGACGGTCGTAAGGCAGGATAGCGAGTCGAGGACGAGTTTGTATGATAGGGAGTGTATACGGGGGTGGCAGGAGTAGGGGGTTGGTCTGGTACGGCGAACGGTGTTAAGGGAATTGGCATGGGCGAATGGCTGGGTGGATTGAACTGGTTGGGCGGATATCTGGGTTTGGCGAGATCAGGGCATGGTCCGGTGTTCAGAGTTGAGAAAATCTTGTCCTTCAATGCGACATTCAAGCTGTGGTTGCGGCCTGATTTTCCTGTCGTTGGTCCTTCGACCCTTAGTCCTTGTGCCCTCGAAATCACAGCGGCTGCTTGCATGCACCCAGCACATCCGAACAGGCCTCCCACCCAGCAACGGTGCGGGGTCTTGTGCGACGCCAGATTGGCTTCGATCACTTCCTAATGGGACCAGCAGGGAGTTGCTAGGATGAGGAATCGAAACCCTCGTAGCCAGCAAGGAGCACCGTTACGAAGTTCGGCATACGCATCCGACTCGGGCAAACAGAGGTTGAAGAGGGGCGGTGTGGGGGTGAGGGGCCTGAGTGATGGGGAAGAGCGGCCTGTCCCTTGCATTCCACACTGGACGCGTGACCACGCGTTTTCGTGGCTGTATGCCGGCCACCGCGGTACGGGACAAGGGCGTCATAGTAGGTTGCGGTCTCTTTGACAGTGTCATTCTTGCCATCGTCGAGTTGGCAAGCGCAAGTGACGGTGTCAGTTCTACACCATTATCTGCGAAAAATGTATTTCAAGTATCTCGTGGCTAATGATACAATATATCCAGCATCCAAAGATAGCGGTGATCGGCCGAGGGAACAAAGAGCCATCTTCTCTCCCTTGGCGCGCTTGGCCCGTTTGCGGAAATCTGTGATGGCGGGGGGGAGGCGAGGGACGCACTATTTCGCAAAATGCACCAGCACCGGCAAACCCGATTCGTCGGGACCCGCGCTGTGTATTTGTGTCGGTAATTGCTTTCTCTGTGGGACTATCCCACAAGGGCCTGGAAAGAGAAGGCTGATTTCAGATGGGCACGGCGTCCTGGGACTGACCGGTCAAGGAATTCAACCAGCCCCCGTCTTGCTCGCCCCCATTGCTGTGGGATATAGATGCGGATGCACCTGGATATATAACGATGGCGCCATGGCCAACTGCGATGCGATTTCTTTTTCATCGCTATCACTACCCTCTAGGGTCTATTAAAGAAGTCACTTATCAATAATCAACCATCTGTCTGCCTAATACCTTAATCTTATTACCTTAAGCTTCCCCTGATCATGCTTTTCCTTCTCACCGCCCTCTTTCTGCAACTCTCCCGGTACATCGTCTTCGCGCATCCAGTGCTTCCCGACTCTGTAGATATCTCCATCGAACCAACTGTAAGTATCACCATGCTTCATTTTCCTCCCATTAGCTGCAAATATCTTCTGCATCCACTCACCTCATCCAAAACACCCAACAAATCTCTGACAACTCCCAGCAGCTCCTCCTCTGCACCGGCCCCCACTTCACCGGCGACTGCATGCACCAAAACGTGACCGCCCTCGGCAACGACCACTGTCTCTCGCTCGACGGCACCGCGCTGTCCGTCCAACCAGGCAGTGGTCTGGACTGCATGTTCTACGCGTAAGTGGATTGACAAAAAAATTTTTTTTTTTTTGGGTGGGTTTGAGTTTTGACGTGTACCGTTGTAGGAATGGCGTATGCCGCACTTTCCTCGATCCCGCTCTGGAGTCGCTGCGGCTCTTCTATCCGGGCGAGGAGGATTTGAGTGGGAGGTGGAGTCCGTTGAGTTATAGTTGTGTGCAGTTGAACGGGACGGTCTTCGCGGAGGAGGCTGAGGGGGGAGATGGTGTGTGAAGTCGGCATGATCCACTGCGACGGAGTGAGGAGTCCTGCGGAAGAGATACAGCGTAATCCAGTGCAGAACAGCGTGGATTGGAGATGAGGCTTCTCTCTCAGAATAATAAAAAGAAGAAACAAGAAGAAAAAAAGACTGGAAACGAGTAGCCATCACACCTCGAGGTTGTTACACATAGTACAGAAATTTATGCCGACTTGCTGATTACCCATGCGTTACAACGGTCCGGCCGTGTTTGGTTTCGGTCGGTGCTGCAGAGCTATAGAGCTAACTCTCTGCCAGTTCACTAGCATATGCTATGGCCGAATTTCAGGGTAACGCCATGCCAACGGGCATCCTACTTAGCTTGCTCCCTCGAAATTAGCTTCAACGTTATACACACACGAATACAAGCTCTCTGCCGAATCTTTGGAACACTCTCTGCCGGTTGTAACAGCAAAAGGCACAGCGATAACCAGCCTAGTTGCTGGTTAGCACCAACAGCTCTACATACAGAGGCGTGTTCCGCAACACCATGTTCTGATCTAGATAAATCATCTCAAGATGATGGTCCTGAGTTGAGGCATGCACCTATCCCATATGCCCACATCAGCCTGCGCAACGCCCAGTCTTTGAGCACATCCATCAATCCAATAAACAAGCAAGAGTTGCACACATGGGTAGGTTGGGTAGGTTGGCTCAATTAGGGTATTGATGTCGGTGCTGCTGAACTCCGAAATCACAACGAATTCCACCAATGAGGCGCGGCAGATGTCGTCAAACTGGTCAGGATAGACGTCTGGAAAAAGTATTCCCCTCGGCTCTTCCTGATTCGTCGACAGAAGGTTCGCAAGCAGGGACCTGCCATGAGGAGCAATGCGGTCTACCACGATATGTGGAGTGTCCTTGGGTTTCTTTGAAGAACAGTCCAAGCTCGCCGAGGAGCAAGGGACGGTATAAGCATCGAACACGATGACTTCTTGGCCGTCAAGGTTTGATATTTCTGTCAATCCTTCCAGAGGGCGAGGGCTCGCGGCATCGTCTGGGCCAACCATCCGGACGGAATTGATCCGGCTGCGAGTGGGTAGGTACTTTACGCGCTCGGCAGATAACGATGACATTTTCTTCGAGGACCTGTAATCCACTGGCCGCGTGATCAAAGGGAAGTCCACAGGGCCGTCTCTGCTCATCCAGCTCCATTTTGGAAATAGGCTTTGACAGTCTCGGTGCTTGATCCCCTTGCCTGATTTATCAATCGCCCAAAGGAGGGCTACATGGAGAAAGCCAAGAGGCATCCCGTAGGCCAGTCTGCTGTCAAGGAGAGTCCTCAGTCTCTCCGAAATTCCTAAAAACGCGTCGCATACATCCTGGGGGAAGCTCAACGACTTTCGGCTGTAAAGCATGACTATGACAGCCCAAGACGTCATAGGTGTTCTGCAATTTAGCAGATATTTCTCGACGTAAGCAGTAAACTGTATCATCTTCATGGCTGGTAAAGCCTCCACACCAATACGAGGGAAGTCAACGGCAAACTCCGAAGGGTGTGGCTGGCAATACTCTGCGCCTGTCATTTCTATCGCCGTGGAAAGTATCGGCTCGTAAACCGAAGATGGCCCCTCGGAGGACCATCCAGTGTACCAAAAACCCCAACCCCACATCCCGGAGCAGCAGCGGATATAGATCTGGCCTTGAAGCGTGTATAGGCATCTGGCTGATAAGAACCGTTCCTGAAAAGTCCAGGCTCGAGTGACGTACTTTGTGCCTTGTAGGGCCTCGGACAGCGATATCGGCTTATTCGGAGACATCGATCGCTGCAGAGCTCTCAATTCATACCGATGGTTACACGCAATCTTCGAATTGGCATCCAGAGCGTCCGCAACGGCGATAGTAAAAGGAAAGCCGAGCTGTAAATGTCCGCCATACGTGCAATGTGCACGTGCTTTGCAGCCTGATCATCTTGAACTATACAGAGAGAGTCGATCCAAAGGTAGTTTCCCCGGAGCTGTCTAACCGTTTTGATCGACTCAAGTACCGTCCCCGACAGTTGATCCGCGATGTGTTGAAGGGATCGTTCTTTGAAAAGAGAAGCGGTGCGGGCTCTCGTGTGTTCGTACTGGTCGGCACCACCCCAAACATAGCTGAGAGCGACATAGCCACCGTCGGCAATCTTGCGTTTGACCAAACACATTCTCTTGATGTCGTTGAGGAAGATTTCGAAGTTTTTATCAGCGACTGTCGTCTGAGCGTTGCAGCGGGCACCGTGGTGATCCGTGCAAGTCTTCAAGTGCTTGCGAATCTCTCGAAAACGGGCTCTAAAAGCCTTCTCGACACTTCCTTCGTTGTTTTGCATACTAGGGGAGATGAGCAAAGATGAGAACACAATGAATTTGCAGACTCTCAGCGAAGGGCAAGCAGGGCTGTTATCGTCGAATATCTGGGCATGAGTGATGCAAGGCTCTCACGAGGCGGTGGGGCGAAGTGAGCTGTGTGTGTCGTGCGACGTGAGGCTGATTGCTGATTGACCAGGCATTTGGCCAATAGAAGCAAGTGCTCATGTAAGTACCTTCCTAAGCAATGCTTTGAAAAATCGTTCTCTGGTTTCGTCGCTGGCTTACTCACATTGCAACTTTTCATACTCCTAGCTTAATTCCGCATGACAGGACCAGCGCGTGCAGCCACCTCTGGGCCCGATGAACGCCTGAGCTCCTCATTAGCAGTCTATTGATCATTCGAGTCAGCCGCCCGGAATAGAGGAAAGAAACCCCGTTAACATCACGACACCAACATCTCACTGCCCTTTCCGCCGCTTTCTCCCCGCGACGACACAGCCCGACCCTTGCCCCCAAGCGCTCTGCTGTTGCTGCTGCTGCTGCTGCTGCTGCTGCTGCTGCTGCTGCTGGTGGTGATGTTGATATCCCATACCTCCCTCCACCCCAGAACCCCCAAACCCAAACTCCTGCTTCCCAAAATGCTCGCCATACACCCCCGCCTGGCCCCCAAAGAACAACTTGTGTTCGTCCATCTCCGCGTAATGACTCTCCCCGAACCGCTGCCACTCCCCAACCCCGTGCTGCTGCTGCTGCTGCTGCTGCATGACCCCCGCCCCTTGCCCCCCAAACAGCCACTCCTCACCGTCCAAATGGCCCGGCGCGTCGAATGACGGCGTGCTCTCCTCCAAATCCTCTTCCCTCTTGACGACGCGCGCCGTGGGCCCGTACAGCGGCCGCCCGCCGAACGCCTCCTCCGCCCATCCGGGATCCCAGGGCACCACGTCCGCGGCAGCGCCGCGCTGCTGGTGGTGATGGTGGTGGTGGTGGTTGGCCGGCGCCTGGAAACCGCAGTCGATGGCATCTCCGTGAGGCAGGTACTCGGATGCGAGGGAAACGTGCCGCGGGTGATGCGCGGATGGCTGCGGCTCGGGTTGGGGCGCGGGCGGCGCGACTTGGATGTGGCCGCGGGGCCCGTTGCGGAAGTCGTATCCGGAGGAAGGAGGGGGAGGTGGAGGAGAAGGAAAAGGGAGACGCTGTTTTGGGGAGTTGGTAATGGCCATGTTGGTGGCGTTTGGGGGCATTTGCGGGGTAGTGTCGGGGTTGTAGCCGTATTGGTAGGGGTCGTCGGCAGCGGGGACGGGGAAGGAGCGGGCGTCGAGCGTAGGCTGCTCGGAGGCGCTGGGGTGGTGGAGTCGAGGGCGGCCTCGGGGGATGGCTATTCTTCGTACTTGGGCACCGGCTGGACGTGGATTTGTGGACGCGGGTACTTGCGGAGTTGTCGAGTGGTGCCTGTTCGGGTCACTGTTTCGTTGCGTTGGTGTCTGGGGTGCCCTGAAGGTAGTGTTAATCTACAGCGGCGGCTGATTCGAGGTGTTGTGGAGTGCGGACCTGTGGCCTTGCTGTTGCACTTTGCGCAGGTTGATGGCCATCATTCGCCAAGTCATGTTCTCCATGCGCCCTGCGTCTGGGAGGCGAGACTGCTTTCGGTAAAACTTCCACATATCTACCCCCAACGGATCTTCTTTCCGATGTTCTTCGAGGTTGCTCTCTTCATTGCTCTTGAATTCAGGGAAAACCGTATCGTCCAGGACCTCGTCTCCGGCGGCATAGCGAGAAGGTGATGCATCGACGCTGCTGTCGAGCGTGCTCGCCGGTGTTAATGAAGGAATGTTTGTTGGGGAATTAGAGGTATGAAAGAATTCATCGCGGGATGAGGAATGGTCGACGTAGTTGTTGCTCGGCATGTTGAAGGCCGAATGCGTTGTGTGGGCGAGCCCTTCCGCCCCTCTTGACAAGTGAGACATCTATTCTCAGACTGACGTGATAGCCGAATGCAGGGATGGCGGCAGATGGCCACAGCACTCTCAGCAGTATCAACGAAGCCGTGAATACCTCCGCCGTAGTTTTCGCTGGATTTAAATGCCGGCGCAACAAATGGTTTTACTGAGGCAGCGGTAGAACGCGGCGTGTGGGGTAGAGCCTAAATAAGGCGTGATGTTCGCAATGACTTGGCTTGGGTAACGCTAGTCGCCCGTGCAATTGCGTGGAGGGTTTCTATCGCGTAACTCTTTCGCTGGCGCCATTGAGCCACCCACGTGCGTGACGGGAGGCGCAGGATTGCCGTCCGAGATCAGCGTCTCAAACACGATCCGAAGCCAACGTAGCTTCCACGCTTTCGGGTTGGCAGGACAGCAAAGTGTTGATTTGATGCAGTGAGATCGCAGAGTGAGCCGTGTATAGCACACTGATCGCTGTCTTTCCCGTCGGTGTGGATCCCTTGCAGGCTTCATGGGTCAATGATAACCAAAGTTCAGTGGATAGAAACCCAACACCACACGCCAGGCTATAGATACAAGAAGAGAAACTTTTGTTCAACCGTCGAACGGGCTCCAAGCTCGAATGGTACTTCCGTATTTCCAGAAAACCAGAGGAGCAGGAATGCCGAGGACCACTGCAACCGCTCCCAAGATACTTCCACCAACGCCGTAACCCAACGAACTAAATAAATAGGGGACGAAAAGTGGAAACCCGAATGCGCCGAGAGAGCGCAAGAACGCTGATGCGGCAGAAGCAGAAGCAGAGTACTGGCCGTAGCAATCAACAATGTATGTTTGGACGCACTGGTAGGAAATCATGCTACCGCAAGCAAAAAGCGCAGCACCAATCTGGATTCAGCTCCGTTAGATATCGTCCACGCAAAGATGCAGTGAGATCGCTGTAGAAGGTGACTCACATTTGGAACGAGCCAGAAAGCTTTCATTTCGGCAGACCAAGCGTACAGAAAAATACCGCATGGGCCGATCACCGATGCCGGAATCATGAGCGGTATGCGGAATTCCGGAGGTGCCGACCTGTCATCGGGACAGCTGTAGCGCTGCTTGAGCCGCTTGTAGATGAGATCCATCAGGGGGCCACAGAGTTGAGCACCGATGAGCGACCCGACGGCCAGGGATATGTAGTTCAGACTGGCAACACCTTTCGACATGCCGTATCGGCCTTCCCACAGCGTTGGGAAACTGGAGATCAAGAGATACAACATGCCATAGTTGTATGCTTGGTAGAGAGCTAAAAGCTGAACAATGGGCTGGGTTCCCAAGAGGCGCCAGGGCCGGGTCAAGGAGATGCGGAGAAGCTTGGGCAAAGTACGGTCCTCACGCTCCCACTCAGTACGAAGGTTTTGGTTTTTGGTTTGTGCGCGAAGTTTGCGAGCCTTAAGGAGGAGGATTCGGGGTGCGTATGTCTCACGCAGGATCAACAGGCCGACGGCCTGGATACAGACGTTCAAGGTCGTAATCGACCAAAATGTCCACCTCCACGTAGTATACTGAGAGATGAAGCCACCAGCTGTCACAAGTAAGTTTCTGTGCTCGGCAAATGGTTGCAGGGGCTTACCGATGGGACCAAGTGCTGGACCAAGCACAGGTGCGAGCTGGTAGATGCTGAATCCTCGGCCACGTTCGGTCGGGTGCCAGCAGTCAGAGAGAACACCAGCACCCATCTGATACCCATTAATAATCTGTAACGAGAAGGGGCACGCAGAGCAACTTACGCCGAGCATCGCGCTTCCACCGAATCCCGATATGAAACGGAAAGCTGTAATCTGCGCTCTGGTTTGAGCGAAACCACAGGCGGTATTGAATACGACGAACAGAGCATTACCGATGCGAATGATCCGCGACCGCCCCCAGATCTCCGAACAGGGAGACAACACAAAAGCGCCGAAGGAGTATGCCAGAAGGAAAATGGAGAGAACGATTTGAAGCTGGAAGCCATGAGGAATGTGAAGGTCTTTGCCGATACGATCCAATGCTGGAGCAGCCATAGAGGAGGAGAGTGGCGAGATGAAGGCGAAGGCGGAGACGACGATGGTAACCTGGTGCTGGTGAGATTCCGAAGCGGTGGAGTGTGCGCCGTTTAACTCACGGCCCATTTCCGGGGTTTGCCCCAGTTCCTGGGGTTCTCGGGGTCATCAGGGCCATCCCAAGTGACCTTTTCGGGGTGTCAGTACACCATCCCTCTTGAAAAGATGAGAAAAGGCGGTTAAGATTGGACGGACCAGATTCGAATCAGATTTTTCTTCGGTATCCGAATCTGAGTAGGTGTTATGAAACTCGCCGGATTCCTCATCGCGGTGTTTCTCATTCGGAGGCCCTGCAGTGGAAGATACATCCGTGGTTGATGAAGTTGCGGATAGGGAAAAGAGCTCGGGAGCCGCAAGAGACTTGGAGTTAGACATTACGACTCAGTAGACATGAACAGAAGAATCAGAGAACAGAATGAACGACAGTCAAAATGAGCGGAAGCCGAGTCAAGGAGCGACGAGGCCAGAAGTGAGCGAGGCAGATTCGTCTACACAACGGACCAATGCTTTAAGTGCAACGCGAGGAGTTGAACTCTAGCAATGTCTTTTTTTGACGGCTTTTTCCGAATCCTTGGGGAAGTGTGGCTTACGCATCTCCGTGAGCAACAAAATGGTGGCTTGAATAGGCTGGAGAGTTGAGGCTAAGATTGGCCAAAGCTCATGTTCTTCAATGAAGATGCCGGCTGTTGACCACCCGGCCGTGGTTTCCTCGCAGACGATGTACATACAAAAGGTGCACAAAAGTCTGGGACAAGGTCTGATGGGTCCAGAAAGAGCTCTATGGCTCAGTTCCTCGGTGCACACACGATAAAAATATAATTTTGCAGCTACACGGAGCTCGCCGATGGACTGAGCATGGTGAGGAAGGACCGCCGGGGAGGCCGAAGGAAGCCAATAGCTGTCGAGCTGGAACGCATGGAAAAAGGGAGTATGAGGCGGTGTTTGTGGCGCTACATTAAGGCTAAGATCTTAACCTTGGGGCCTTGCTATGGGGAGTGCGTAGTTCTGGGCCCGGGCCGTATGTTCGGACCGGGCCCGGTGTCTTAGCCTGTGTCCCTGCTGAGTGTGTGCTCGGCTCGAATTCAAAGGCTTCAAGATTGCCGTCAATAACCCTGACTTAGGCCGGATTCAAGTCATTGTGGCAGACTAATAAGAAGTCGCTGTTGCAGCATATGCGCTGAGGGTTGTCAGCGACCACTAAAGCGCGCTTCTTCTGAGCACTGGTAGCTGAATTGCTTCGGCGTCCTCACGGCGTTGGGCGGACCGCTTAGGCAACTGAGCACGCGACCATTTCCTGCACGAAGAAGATGGCCCTGCGGCTATGGTAGCAGATCTCAGCCGCACTTACCTAAAACATTCAAAAAGCGGCTGAGCACAGAGGGAGGCGCCGCCTGTGGCTGACCCCTGACACAGGGAACATCCACCATCAGTGCGCGTTGCGGAGCTGAAATTTTTACTTGCCACACTCCGACTACCGCGTGCAGTAATTGCCGGGTACTTCCGCCATCAAAATTAGAACATGTCTCCAGGAGGCCGTGGGTAGTTGTAGCTCTATGTCAAGGGTGCACAAGTGCAAGGGTATCTCGCTTAAAAAAAAAAGACTAACGGGATGGGCCATGGCACAGGCTAAGTTAATCTCACAGAGATGTGGGTCGTTGAAGCCATTAGCCAGACGTAAGCCTACAACTGTCTTAAACGCATCCCTTTGGGTGATTCCTTCGTGATGACAAACTATGTGCAGTGTTGTTCAAGCCCATTTTGCCAAGAGTCAGTATAGAGGGAGGAACTTCATACTTCTTCACATACAAATAATCATATCTATGAAGACATCAGGCTTTCTCCTGCGCCGCCTTCACCTTCTAGTAGCCGGCTAGAAGGATCAATTTGCTTTGCTTTCAGCTTTCACCATGCTGCCCTGATATCAAAAGAATGGTAAACTCGACGCTTAGTCCACCAGGTCCTTCGCTTCACGCTGAAAATCTTGCACCTTCGAGATGGCTGTGCTGAAATTGTTTTGGGACAAAAGCATTTGTTCGAGAGCCCGAAGAACAACTTTGAATGTTGGAAACACAGTATTCCTTATACTAGAACAATACTTTCACCAGTACCAATTTTTACCTACCAAGCAACTGACATGCCAACAAATCACTCTTCTCGATACTTCCAGTACATAATACACCCAGCATGCAAAACTCGCGCCCGCAACCAGAGCCTGCTCCCAGGCCAAGGACCGCTCAGAACGAGCCCGATAACAGTGATCAATCTTGCCCGCAGTTAACAGAAGCGCAGCAAGATGAATCATCATGGGACTGGAACAAGTCCTTGGCGTCTGTGTTTTACGTGTTGCGCGGTCTACTCGTGCGCCTGTTGCGAGACTTTGCCTGGAACTGGGTCAAGACTGGACGGTTGAAAATTATCCCCCAGAAACTTGAGAAAGCGTTCCAGAGTGATGTTGAAGGAAAGAGACAGGGCACCTAGTCCCAAAAGCAAGCTCACGCGCAGGAAGAGGGGAACTGCAGGCGCTGGAAGCAACAACAACAACTGTTTGGGCAGGAACAGTGTCAGCGTCAGCGCGCTCACTACGAGCAGCAGTCACACGCCCGTCCCCAGGCCTAGCGCCAGCAACTGCGAGGCCAACCTGAAAAGAGTCTATTAACTTCCTGCAGTTAGCCAAGAACACCTTCGGCCTCTACAAGATCCTCGCCCTGAAAAAGTTCGAATCAGACGACGCTACGATCCACAGGGCTTACCATCGGGCGGCACTGCAGCATCATCCGGACAAGGACTTGGACGATAAGGAGGATGTTGGGGCTAAGGTGAAAGTCCTGAACGCTGCAGCTTGGTAATCCGATGGCGAGAAGGTGGTACAACGAGATTGGTCTTCTAAGGCATTTCAACTTCTAAGCAGCATAAACTGCGGTCGTCCTGACTGAACACGAGTTTACAGAGTTTGCTCATGATTCCCAGTCAGATTCTGACCTATTGGGAAGTCGATCTCTTTTTTTGTTGTTGTTGCTGTTGTTGTTTTATTAACCGTTGAATTTCACTACTCAACACCAAAAACATCGAAGAAATCTCCATAATCGAGTGTGTAACCCGTGATCTAACTGCATAATTTTGCTGACACTAAGGCATTGGATTTTGACTTTCAAGGGCAATGCCGTGCAAAGAAAGGAAGGCTAAGATAATCTCAGGCTGCAGGCATACACTCTCTATCCGACTTTGTATTTGAAAGGCGATATTGGGTGATTGGGAAATGATGAGGTGGTGCTGTCGAACGACCTTATAGAGATCCGGACATGTCGAAACATGAGTTCTGTATAACTGTGATTTTCTTTTTTTTTTTCGGAAAAGCTCTGTACATATGCGATTTCACGACGTTGCATGTAAGGAGACCGTATGATCATGTGAAAGCGATAAGTCAGACTCCCGACAATTCTGGCTCGCGGAGCAGAATACCTAAATACAAAACCAATCGACCGAACCCTACGCCGCTATGACGATGCTCACAGCTTGAAATTACCCGCGCCACCCTGCGCTCTCCCGCTCTTGACAGCCTTGCCTTCAACATCGGTTACCTCTCCCTTCTTGTTGATGACCTTGACGCCACCCTTCTTGAGGTCACTGACAATCTCCTTCCTTTCTTTAGTCTTCTTGCTCTCCTGTCTCTCCGGTCCGCCAGTCTTCTGCAGACGCTCCTTAGCCCTCCTCCTTCTGCTCTTCTTCTCTTCGCGGCTCATCTCCTCCCTTGCGACAGGCAAGCCGCCCTTGGTGACGACCTCACCCTTCGTCTTCTCTTCGCCCGGCTTATACATTTCCTGCGGCGCTAGCATGCTTGCACCGCCGATATCGCCGGCGGCCGTGGGCCTGGCGTCCTCCATGGTAATGGCCGCGGCATCGGTGCGAATCTCGAGGTTTGCCGAGGCGGGCTTGGGCTTGTAGTGCCAGCTGCTGAGGGCGTCGAGCTTGGCCGAGACATCGCGCCACAGCGCCTCAATCTCACGGTGCTCCTTCTTGAGCTTCTCGTCCTTGATGTCGACGTAGTTGGGATCCGTCTTGCGCAGGTGCTCCTCCTCATACTCTTCCGCCAGGCCCTTCTGCGACTGAGTGTTGTCCAGCTCGAACCTGCCACGGCGGACCGGGCCGGTGGCGAGGTCGTCGGGCCGTCTACGGATGACTTCGTCGAACTCGCGGGCGATGATGCGGCGCTTGATCAGGGACTCAATATCTTCACTGATTTCGGCGGTAATGACGGGGACGGGCTTGCCGGCGCGTTCAAAGTCGAGATCCTCCTCGAGCAAAGAGTTGACAGGACGGTCTGCTGCCCTGGCTTCTCCTGATAGGGTCCACTCCCTCTTCTGAACATTCTGTGCCTCCAACCGGCGAATCTCCTCGGCGAGTTTTGCTTGACGACGCTCATGGGTCGACTTCCGTGCCTTAGGGTCGTCACGATCAACATCGCTGAGGTCTGAAGCGTCGTCATCTCCATCAGACTCCTCAAAAAGGTCGCGATGAACAGCGGCCATCGTCCTCTCGACCTCCTCGTCGTTTGGCGCTGATGCAGCTTTCTGATCTGCGGAGGGAAAGTTGTGCGGATGCGGACGGCCCTTCTTCTTCTTGCTGGCTTTCTTTGCTGGCGGTGCGAAGAAGTCACTGTACATGATGTTGTTCGCGTTACCCATATCGCCCATGCCGTCCATTTCACCCTCTTCGACAGACGCATCGTCCTCGTCGTCGCTGGCCCCCTCGGGCGCATTCAAATCCATGTTGCCGAATGTTGGACCATCCTCCTCGTCTTCGCTGTCGCCATTTACCGCACCTTCTTTTTGCAACGCCTTCGCGACCAGCGATTTTGAGCTGAGGGGATCCTCGCCCCAGTTAACTTCCTCCTCGTCACTTGCTTCACCATCATCCTCGCCCCGTACGTCTTGTTGCTCTAAGAACTCGGATTGAAGGTTGAAATCATCGATGGAGAAGAAGCCGTCGTTAAGTCCGTGGGGATCGGGAACGTACTCCTCGGCGGGTTGGTCATCTTCCGATGCCTCCTCTTCCTCGAAGTCATCCCTATCCATGTCTATGTCTTCCATTTCCGAGCCATCTTCCTCCTCCGTATGGAATCCTTCCTCAAATTCCTCTCCTCCCTCCTCGTCAGCCTCATCGTCCTCAGAGACATCCTCGCCGTCATACTGCCAGTCCACAGCTTCCTCGCCGAGCTCACTCTCTTCCTCTTCATCTGAATCGCCGACTTCAAAGCCATCTTCACCGAAGCGAACCATCTTCACGCCATTCTGGCCAGGGAAGGCATTGGTCAAGGCACCGTCTGATTCCGACAACACGTCGGGGAGGTCACGCTCAACCTCGGCTCTTGCGGCATCGAGAACCCTCTTGGATTGTTCCCAGACCTGTTCCACGCCGAAGCCATCGAGATGGACCTTCTTGAGCTGCAAAACCGGGCCGGACTCGAAATCGCCCTCGCCGCGCTTCCTCTTCTTACGTGCCTCTTGCTGGCGCTTAACCTGGGCTTCGCTCACTCCTGAAGCCAAGGGGTCGAGGAGGTGTTTGGCAAGCGATAGGGTGGCATTGTGCAAATTGGACGTGGGCTGCAAGAAATCGTGCGGCGAGGCGGAGAGAGCGGCGATGAGAGCTTGTGCGGCAGCGGAGTTCGTGTCCGAGGACGACGGAGGTTGCAGAGACTGAGCTGACAGCGTGTGCGACGATATCGAGCCCGTCGGCGAGAAGGAGAGGGTTGCCATAGTATAGAACGCGGCGGACGTGGGCTGTCGGGTGTAAGCGTCGTGGTTGCTCTCTCGAAAAATTTAGGACCGGGGGTCCTCGGTGGTTCTTGCCGGTGCCAAGATTTCCGCCCCGATGACCTTATCGTGCCCTGCACGATAACGGCGGACTTCCACTCTCACTTCCGCTTCCGCTTCCGCCTCCATCCCCTCCCCCTGTACTTGCATTCTCCCTCTCGCTTGCTTGTCCACTCTGCGATGCATTTCTTGAGAGCGGTCCCACATCTCAACCTTATCGGGCGGCTTACGCCCCCGGCTCCGCGGCACGATCCAGGAACCAATGGCCGAGCGGCGTGTAAGAGCGTGCTCGTCCTGAGCGTTCTGACTCGTCGGCCCAAAGATGAATGATGCGGCCCAGGACTATTACCACCCACGTTCGCACCGGATACTCCCCACAATGCCTATGCAACACACTGAAAGCGCTCCACAGTGATATGTCACCATGCCTGAAGTGGGCTGTTTCGGCGGGGTGCCGGATTCCGCAGCCGACGGATAACGTGAGCATTGAGCTGCAAG